>PVKE010046059.1:0-12392 GCA_004027555.1 Craseonycteris thonglongyai | reverse complement strand
TATTATTAGGAGGTGATTTTTCCACCTCTACAGAAATAGCTTAAACTGATTAAAGGTATATAGTTTACAAAAATGTAGAGTCGCTGTCTGCAAAGCTTATTATCTTATTCTTGGTTGATCCTGACCTAATAAAAGGTTCTCAAAGACAGAAATTGTGATATGTAAGTATGATCAAGATATCATATTAGAATTACTGGAAAAAAGACTATGCCTTGTTATCTTTATAAGCTAATTGCACCAAGGTCCTTAAATCCATGCATAGCAAAAAACTAGGAGTCCAGAGACCTGAATTCTACTTTTGACTTTAAATAACCTTGGGTAAGTCATTTGACTTCTCTGAGTCTTGACTATAAACTGAAAGAAGGAGGATCCTATGGCTACGGTACAAAAGATTTTCATTATAATTAAAACCCTAAGTAAAATTTTTTTTATGCCCAAGGAAGGAAGCCCAAATTGACTTTATAGTTTCAGGAGGGTCCTTTAGTGAGAGGGAGGGGAGGAAAGAGAAGAAAGGACTCTCTATCCCAGTACATTGAAGGGTCCTTGAGTGAGCTGACTTCCTCTCACAATCTGTGGGCCTTTGGTTCTGTTTGCCTCCAGTAGCCAAGGTTGCTTGCCAGGGATAGCAGTGAGCCTGCCAGCAAGCTGAGAAAGGTGGTGCAGGATGCTTGTTGGGAGGGAGAGGGAAGAGCTCTCGATTTGCCTAGTATTTCTTAATCATGATTTAGGTCTTTTGCTTTCTTTCTATTTCATTGCTCAGTAGGCAAGGACCAATAGCCATGTCCTAGCTGTCACTCTAGGACTGATAGGGAGTGGTTTCACAGTTGTAAATCCAGGCTCAACCAACAGAAATGCCCATGATTGATAAATAATGTCTGTCATGAGAATTGAATAGATAGAGGATGATAGGTGTGGCTCATATCCCATCTATTACATATTTACCATTTCTAGTTCAGTGTAGACTTTTCAGAAATATTTGTTGGTTTACTAAATAGCCATTTCTGTCAATGTTAACATTGTTTTTGCTATGAGAAAACTAGAGTCCAAGTAGTTGTCTAAGAAGAGTATAGAAAATTCAGAGGATTGGCCTAAGTGAAAAACATGAATTTTCTCTTGATTTCTTAGGGTGCGAATTATAAAATCACCTAGGGAGTTTGTATAAAGTACAGATTCATGGGTCCTATTCTAGACTTACCAAAGCAAAATATTTGGAGAATAAGACCCAGGAATCAACATTTTCACAAGAGTCATCAGTGATTGGTGTGTGTGTGTGTGTTGAAGTTGGAGAATCATTGCCTTATAAAAGTAAGAAAACTGGCAATATTTTTATTTAACACATCATAATCTCAACTAAAAAGCAACTTTGCCAGTGGTGCTAAAATTCAGTACAGGGTTATAAAAACACAGTTTGATTAAGTAAATTCTTCAATGTTAGGTGTGGGGGATCTGGGTAAATAACATGTAAGAGAAAACAGTCTTTTTTAAAAAGCCTCATAGTTGTAGCTTACTCAACCAAGTAACACTAGATAAGGTCACAAATATATGTGGGGGGTTTTTCTCATCCCCATACTTTTAGTGTGTGTGTGTGTGTGTGTGTGTGTGTGTGTGTGTGTGTGTGTGTGTACACAAATGTACAAACCTTGGAAGAGAAACAGGGTTGCAGAAAACTACAACAAAGATTGAAGGTAGAATCTACTTTAAGCAATGACCAGTGTTTGGGAGATAATCAGATAACAATGAGTTGATGGTAAAGCAGAAAAGAAAAAGGAAAGAATATGACACCTATTTACAAGGGCTTTAGAAAAATTCCTGCAACTCAAACAGACAGTCACATGACAGCAGGACAGTATTATTGAAAGTACGTAGGCTTTGGGCCAAGCAACTGAGCATGAGTCTAGCTCTGTCACTTAACCAATCCTGTGATTATGGGTAAGTTACTTCATTCCGCTGTATTCCTGTTTCCTCATTTATGAAACTAGATAATTACAGAACCAACACAACCAGTGGCACAAGGAACAGTAAGATTTAAGGAAAACAAATACAAAGGGCTCACTTGCAATAAGCCAAAGCTAAAATGACTCTGTCTTTTGAAATGTGGCTGATCAATATTTTATTTTAATATGAAATTCTTTTTCTGTAAGAGCATGTGTTAAATTCATTGAAGCTCAATTGCTCATACATGAGGAAAGCCTTAGTAGAAAGATGAGAGGATTCAATAACTTCTAGAACTAGCTTGAAATCAAGAGATCTCTTCTGAGGATGAGCCATTTTTTATTGTTTATTTCCTTAGTGTTAGTTGATCCCCAAGTAGCCTTTAATTAATTGGTGGATTGGTTCTACATAATCTCTTTGAGTATGACCCTGTCCTTAAGTATGAGCCCTTGGTCCTTGCTTCCAGTTGCTCACAAGCTGTGAGACATAGAGAAAGTACCAGCTAACTGTGTCTCCAGAAACAAGGTGAGGAAATTTACTGATAAGAAGATATTTGAGTTTGGTTTTGAAGGATGAATACAAATTTTCTAGACAGGTTCCAAGTAGGGAAACCATGTCAGGCAAAGAACAAAGTGTTTTCACTTGGGTAGAATACAAAAAACTGAGGGGTAAGTAAGCACAATAGATGAATTTCTCTCTTTAATGTTCATCCATATGTCTGGACAGTGGGCAATTTGGTCCTTGGTGAGTTGCCAGCCAGGACTTAAGGATGTTAGTTTAATTATGGCCAACTAATGGAGGGGATGGGAGAACAGCTTGGCTTCAGAGGAGAAATGGCTAAATTCCTGGTGACATACTTTGTGAACTCAACCCATCGTAGTGCTGGGAAATGTTCCCTGAAGCTCCCCTTTTTCAACTTTCTTTTAAAGTCAAGAAGTGAAAAAAACTTAAGTACTGTTTCTTAGAGTTCTGGAATCTGAGACCAGACAAGAAAAATATATTGTGACATTTATATTCTATTCTTTCTTATTTACTTTATATCGTCAGTGCTCCCTCAAGCCTACTTGCATAAATGATAGCTATTTAATGAATTCATTCCTGAACAGCTATAGAACATATGCTTTATTAATAGGCCTCTTCAGTTTAGAGGGCATCCAATCAGGTAAATCAGTCATTTGTGTGTGTGTGTGTGTGTGTGTGTGTGTGTGTGTGTGTGTGTTTGGCTTAAAAATGAATCAGTGATTAATATGCATAAATAAAAATGGATTTAAAAAGTGCTCTTTGACCTTGTAAAAGTACTTTTCTTTTATAATACAAAAGAATTATTTGCTTTCTTATTTTAAAGGAATTGTTGGTGAAATTGAGTCCATATTCAAAAACATTAAATTCAGATCAAAGTAGTATCCCATGTAAACTTCTCTATAGAAATAAACTCTACCTAACCCACTGAGTCTCAAAATTTAGCCCGTTATACAATTCATTGTGGGGGGGGGGGGGTTGCTTATTAGAATGCAAATGCTTTGGCTCACCTGAGAAGATTGATTCAGTAGGTCTGGAGTAGAACTCAGGAATCTGCATTTTTATGATCTGAGTGACTCTGATCCAAGTGGTCTAAGTATCAGAATTTGAAAAACTCCACTTTATTTCTTCCTGCCTGGGTGGTTCCCTTGGAGGTCAGAATAGGTTAATAGGTTGCTTGATAAATACAGAATTAGAGCAAAGAAGCACACTGTTCTTAAGGGAGAGACTTATATAAGGCTAAAGAACCACCCATTAAACAGCTGGAGGAATCTCTTATAAATCGAGCAATTTATGCATGGGACAGCGTCCCCATAAGGATAATAGATTCTGATTTTTATCCTCCAATTTTTAATACTTTTCAGTGCTTATTAGAAAATTGTCCTACAAGTACAGTTCCCGAAAGGCAGCTCCCAGTGAAATTTGGGAGTCACTTGGAGGCCTCAAAAACATGTTCACCTCACCAGCAATCCATTGACACGTATCATTCTGGGGAAGGATCCTTGTGGCTAATTTATTCTCTTTTATGTGACCTCTTACTATTGGATCAAGTATCTTGTGTCTTCTAAACTTGTATATTTATTCCCTCTGCTATATCTACTCCTTGCAGATCCTTTTAGTGCATATGAAAGCACCTGAGGGAAAAAAACATGTTTATATAAGGCAGTATCATTAACATGCTTTTTATATGCCTGAGGATAATTGACCTGGAATTTTGAAACTGTGCTCTGGAATATCCAACATAATTACATTATGTAACATTTTCAGAAACAATTTTGATTTCAGATATTCCATTTCATAACTGCTATGAATATATCATATGAGGGCTCTCTGGAAAGTAACCAGCCATGTAATATGAAAAATAAAGGCATTTACAGCTGGATATTTTTTCCAGGCAGCTTTCGTGTACTCATACTTGTTGTAACAAGATTCTAGATTATTGGTTCAGAAACTAGAGTCATTAGTATCAATTTCCTTATACACAAAGTCCAGTGGAGTTTGTGTATTGCTAAGTAAGGTAGGATTATGTTAAAAATCTATCTTACCCTTTTGATATTTTCATAGCAAAGGCAAGGTTACTTGAAAAATGTTTGCATTTTATAATTATATATCTGGAATACCTTATTTGAAACAAATCTTAACTTTGTGATGTGAGAACAGCAATTTCTTAATACCTTGTTTAGATTTCTTGGACTGATTATTTTTTCTCTCTAAGTCCTCAGTCAGTATTGTCAGTAGATTCTTGGGAGCTGTGACTTTAAGCAAAATGACATACATAATGAAACCATTTTACTATAGGCTAATATTCGGATAAATAATTATTTATCCAAAATGAGAATGCGAATAGTTAACTTGAATAGAGAGCACAAAATATTAGATGCATTTTCATGGCTGCATATTTGGTTTTATGTATGCAATGTCTTCATTGAATTCCCTCTCAGTACCAATGGCATTATCAGCGTGGAGATGTTTAATAAATTCAGTGTTTCCATTTGTTCTTATACAAGTGCATACTACTTCCTGCCATAAGAAACATACCTGAAAATGCAGTTATATCATAGAGGTCCAGGGTAAGTGTGGCTTCATGTCTTTCTTTCACTTGAGGTCATTCTCAGTCCCCAGTTAGAAGTCATATGTATCTGTGAAGCATAGATGCATTTAAAAAGCAGCTGGTAATGTCTTTATGTTAGGTTGGTCCAGAGATTGCAAAAAAATGTCCCTATTTCATCCTCTTTGTTCCAGTTCACCCATGCTGACTGAGTACATATATTCAATTCAGGAATGACCAAAACTAAGGCCACCCATGCTTTTATGGTGTCCTCTTGATTACTGTCTATAGAAGAATGATGTGGGCCAAGTGTTAGGATATTTGTAGATATTATAGAACAAAACTTTAGGAGGGGCTATTAAGTAGAGCCCATCATTTTGACCAAGCAATAAGTGACAAACTGTTGATATTCTTCTAGTTTTCTTTACCCACAAGTTATTATTTGCTGGCTGCAATCAAAACACTAGGGGGCACTAAATTTGCTCAATAAATCTTTCTAACTCATTGGGATATGACCTCAGTCTCACCCAATTACATTTAGATCTAAAGGAAACCTAGGAAATAATTTAGACCCATTTTGTAAATATTTAATATTAAACCAGAAAGAAATGACTTGCCCAAGGCTGCACACTGCTGGGTGGGTGTTATAGTGGTTCAATGTTCTTTCTCTTCTACCATAGTAGTTTTGGCAAGGAATCTGGAACAGTCTCTTCTTAATCACCAGTAATAAGTGCTTACAACTCTGCTATATCTAGGAGTTACTGTTTTGAACAACACAGACATGGTTCTGCTCTCAGATTTCTCACCAACTAGGAAAAAATAATTGATCAATTAACTGAATTTTAGCAGAGTATTATAGGAAAGTATAGCAAAGGTATTTCTAGGAAGACTTTACATTCAGTTGAGCCTTAAATGAAAAGGAAGATGGTCAGCAAGAAGCAGTGGGAAGGGAAAATATAGTACAAAGCAAGAATGATATGACACTACTAAGATAGGAAAGACCAAAGGAACTTAGAAGTCCTAAAAAGCCAGTGAGGCAGAAGCATAGAAAGAGAGGAAAAGAGTGTTGCAAGATGAAGCTGGAGAGGAAGGCAAGAGATAGATCTTTCTGGGCCATATGGGCTGTGTCAAGCATAGGAACTTTATCTAAGGGGTTATGGAGAGTCATTGAAGGATTTAAACAGGCAAGAGACAAATGCATGCATTCTGCATGTATGAACATTGATGGCAGAATGGAGAGAGATGTGGTTGGAAAGACAAAGAGCAGTTAAGATTCTACCCAAGTCATTCAAGGAAATGATGATGGCCAGAACTGTGGGAGTGGTCATGTAGAATGGTGCTTTCTACACATAAAGGGGTGACTTCCTGCTGAAGTATCCAGACCAGACCAGTGTCCCCTATCTGTATCTTGGCAGGGTGGCTGCCAGAAATTTTTCTGTTCTTCTTCTTATCCCCACACCTTCTATGACTCTTCCAGCTATGGTTCCCCCAATTTAGAACTTGAATCCAACTCAGGATCAATCAGGGTCTACCCTGCAGCTGAGCACAGCCAGGTCTGTTTCATCATCCCAGAAGTCATGTGCTACATTGCTCCCTCCAAATTGGATTCACCATTTAGAAGATTACTGGGGTGTTAGGGTAAAAAGGTAGGCAGCATGTAAAAATATGTATGCAAAAGTATGTAAAAGTATGTTTAGTAGGTCTTTGTTTTGTTAAGAGGTTGTTGTTACCTCTTTAAAAAAAATTTAACTGGGTAAAAATAATATATACTTATTGTAGAGCATCTGGAAAATAAAGGAAACTTACAAGGACAAAATCACCCCAAATTCCACAATTCAAATCAAATAACCTTTCCTAATTTTGGAATATTTCTTTCCAGTCCTTTTTCTCTAAGCATATTGTTAACCTATTGGGATCTCACCTATATGAAACATTTAGATGCAATTTTACAAAAATATTGCTAGCATTTTTTAATGCTTATGGTGTGCAAAACTCCAAACAGAGTGCTTTGCAAATATTAACCCAATTTAATCCTCAAAACAGCCTTATGAGGTAGGATCTATTATCCCCTTTAAAAGATGAGGAAAGTAAGGCATAGAAAGATTAAGCAACTTTTAACAATTTTATTAAGGCATAATTGACATACAATGAGTTGTGCATATTTAAAATGTGCTGTTTAATATATTTTCACATATGTATATACATAGAAATTTTCACCATAGTCAGGAGGATGAATTTATTGCCACCCCAAAGCTTTCTCTTGTCCCTTTGTTATCCCTTCTTCCCATTGCTCCCATCCCTGGGCAACCACAGACCTGATTTGTGTCACTATAAACTACTTTCCCTTTTCTAGAATTGTGAACTCTACATTATGTATTATGTTTGTTGTCTGGCTTGTTTTACTCAGCACAATTATTTGAGATTAATTCCTGTTGCATGTACCAATAGTTCATTGATTTTTATAGCTGAATAGTATTCCATTTTATGGATACCATAATTTCTTTATTCATTCATTTGTTGATGAACATTTGGACTGTATCCAGTTTTTCACCTTTACAAATAAAACATCTGTGAGTATTTGTATACAAATCTTTGTATGGGGATATACCTTCATTTTGGGGTACATACCTAGAAATGAAATGGCTGGGTCATATGGTAGGTGTATTTAGAATACATAAAGAATAAAGAAGATGTGGTACATTTACACAATGGAATACTAAGTCAGCGATAAGAAATGATGAAATACAGTCATTTGTGGCAACATGGATGGACCTAGAGACCATCTTATTAAGTGAAATAAGTCAGACTGAAAGAATCCGGAAAAATATGACCTCACTTATAGGTGGAATATAAAACTGAAAGTTACAAAGACACAGAGACCTATGAAGATAATTATTAAAAAAGGAAAATAAATATTGTCATTTGCTAGGCAACAAGAGAAACTAAGACTTACAGATATAAAATAATATAGAATCCTGTAGTCCCCATAAATACCTTGCAAAAACTAATATGCAAAACTTAGTGTGAAAGTTAGTTGCTAACCAACTGGACAGCCACATGTAAAAGAATGAAGTTGAATTTCTATACCATTTATAAAAACTAACTCAAAATGAATCAAAAACCTAATCGTAAGAGCTCAAACTACAAAAGGTAGGATAAAACTTTATGACATCATATTAACAATAGTTTCTTAGATGTGACATCAAAAGCATAAGCAACAAAAGAAAAAAATAGATAAATTGGACTCCATATAATTAAAAACTTTTGTGCACACAACTAGGAGAGTGAAAAGACAACCCATAAAATGAGAGAAAAATATTTGCAAATCATATACTGATAAGGGGTTAGCGTCCAGAATATATAGAATATACTTTCAACTAAAAACAAAAGGACATATAACTGAATTTAAAAAATGGGTAGAATATTTGAATAAACTTTTTTTTTCCCAAAACAAAAAAGCATACAAATGGGCAACAACCACATGAACCACATGAAAAGAAGTTCAACATCATTAGTCATTAGGGAATTGCAAATCAAAACCACAATGAGATATCAATTCATGTACACTAAGATGGTTAGAATAATAATTCAAAAAAAAATAAGTGTTTTCAAGGATATAAAGAAACTGGAACCTCTGTATGTTGTTGACGGGAATGTAAAATGATATAGCTGCTATAGAGAACAGTTTGGTCTATTTCCTCAAAAACTTAAACCTTGAATTACCAGAGATTCAGCGATTCTACTCTTAGGTATAAATCCAAAATAGAAACAGTTGTCCAAATAACAGCCTTCATCAGAATCTTGGTAGTAGCAATATTAACAATAATTGAAAGGACCATCAACAACCAAGGTGAATGGATATACAAAACATGGTGTAACATACAATGGAATATTATTCAGCCATTCAAAAGAATGCACCAATATATGCTGCAATATAAATGAACCTTAGAAAAAAGTACGCTAAGTAAAATAAGCCAGGGACAAAAGACTACATATTATATAATTTCTTTCATATAAAATTTCTAGAATAGTTCAATCTATAGAGATAGAAAGTAAAAGAGTGTGTTTTGTTGTTGGTGTTGGTGTTTGTTTTGTTTTGTTTTGTTTTGTTTTACAGCTGGGGGAATACGGAGTTAATAAAATAATAGGTAGGTATACATGGTTTCTCTTTTTCATCATGAAAAAGATCTAAAATGGCTATTGTGATGGTTACACATATCACTAAGTGTACTAAAACCCATTGAATTGTACCTTTTAAATACATGAGTTATATATAATAGTATGTGAACTATATCTTAATTATATTCTTAAAAAGTTAATGATTATATTTTACAGCTATTTTATCCATGTGTAGTTAACCAAAGCTTATCTTTACTCAAACTAATTTCTCCTGCATCCTTCTTTGTAGTCTGAAATGAATATGGAAAGTTTGTTGCTGTAATTGTAATGACTTATAGTTCACATATTGTGAACTACAGAGCTTTGACATGAGGTGTCAACTCTATCGTTTACCCATTCTGTGGTCCTTTGTAAGCAATACAATCTCATCTGATACAATAGGTTTGTTGTGAAGATCAGGTAAATTGTAGAAGTTAAAGCCTTTATGACCAGAGAGCTACAATGGTGAATTTGTTACCTACGGCTGAATAACAAAGTAATAAAAGAAATCTAGTGACTTAAATGACAGCAAAAAGAACACAGCCTTTTATTTACCTCACAATGATGATTGATTCTTCTGCTTTGGATTTTACTCAGCTATCTAAGCAAAGCTCATTCATGCATCTCTCTGTAGTCAATTGGAAAACCAGCTTTAGGCTCAATGGAACCAGATGACTCAACTCAAATGTTTGGATGCCAGTTAGTTATCTGCTGGATGACAGAAATGACTGGCCCATATGTCACTTACTATCTCTAGTGTTGGCTTCTGCTTGTTCACATAATGACAGAGTTTCAAAATTACTAAAGCAGAAGTTACAAGACATTTTAGGGATTGGCAAAGTGTCATTTTCACCAAATTGTTGGCCAAGGCAGGTCATTGGAATAGCCCAGCTTCTAGGGACTTGAAAGTGGACTTCATCACTTACTAATAGGAGTGTCTGGAAAGCACTGAATTTATTTTAGCAATCTATTGCAAATAATAGTGGAAGACACTCAGGAAATAAATTTTTCCTGAGGCAACTTAGATTTTATTGGCACAGAATTGCTTCCTCAGCTTGTTTTGTACTTTAAATAACAAAGTTAATAGGACAGATTTGCATTAAAAACTTACATTTGTATATCAAAATACTCTATAAACAGCCAAGTATTTTACAACCGAACTACTGCTATTACAATTAGGCACCCACTTTGTGTTAAATATCGTGACTCTTAGTGCCAAAATATAACTAAATCTCAAAACTATAAGCTAGATATTTAAAATAATTTTAAGTTCTCTAAAAAGTATAATCTGCCTCCAATGTTGAAACATTTAAATATATGACAATACAACACAATTTACAGTGCATACACTGTTTGATCACTACATAACATTTTATTTACACTATGGCTTCCAGATTGATAAACTCAATCCATATTGTTTAGATTTGTCTTTCTGGTTATGAGTAAAAAAACTTGAAATTTTGGATGAATTGGTGAGAGTGAAAATATCTGGGTCCTAGTGCTAGAATTGCCACTAATTATGAAACCCTGAATCTATATCTTCCACCTAGTCTTGCTAAATATATCAAAAAGAATCAATAAAATTCCATCGGGAAAAGCACTTAGAATTCTTAAATGAAATGGAAGATGACATCATTTGAAGTAAAAACAAGACAAATAAATTCTTGAAAGCAGTATTCTCAACCTACAAGGCATCAAATTTTCAAAGGGAGATAACCAAAACATCTAACCAGACACTATATCCATAGACTTCTCTGATCTACCACAGAGAACTGCTGAATTCATTCTCCAAAGAGATGAGGAGGTCACTTGTTGGCAAGTCCTGGAGCAACTGGCAGACAACAGAAATGAACAAACAAAAAATGGTTGGAAATTCAGACTGGAAGAAACAGCAATACATCTCAGCCATCTCAGAAAAACTCACTGATAAAAATAAAAAGACCTGTGGAATTAGGTTGGAAATAAAATGGTAATTTCTGAAATTTAAAACCATGACTTTCTGAGAACTGGAGATTAGTTATGGTACTATGTAAAACTTTCTATTTTTGTCTCCCTAGGGAAAGAATAAAAGAATCTGTATTTTATTCTAGAAGAGTGCAAGAGAAAGTGTAAGGAATCTCAAGAAATTGTACATAACGAAGAGTTTGAGGTTAATGAATTTGTGGCAGAAAAAATAGAAAACTTGCAGCTGATGTTACAAGAGTAACACCTTTATGCTAGAGTAACCACTTTATGCTAGAATCCTCTAAGCTTGCACTGTGACATCATATCACAGTTAGGAGCACCACACACCCAAGATTATCTGTAGAAACCAGAAGAATGCTCACCCTCTATAAATGATAAAGATCTGGCATTATCCTTAGAATATTTGCATTATTTCTTAAAATATTAGACAACTAATTCTTTGGCCTTGTTTGCTACCAATAATTGCAAGTTAATTTTACATGAATACCATTGTTATGTATGGATTTCTATAAATACATTTCTTTCTTCTTTCCTTGTATAATTGATACTCTTCAAAATTTTTAATGTATTTTATAACAAGAATGATTATTTTAAAGTGTGTTTTCTGTTTAGTTTTAAACTGAAAACCAGATATGCTAGCTTTTTATTTCCTATTTTAAAGAAGAAACATGCTATAAAGTATTTAATTGCCTAGTTACAAAGTTGTTGCATGCTAGTAGTTCTATACTTGTGACACAACACAGTTTCATATGTACCAATGCTATGTGACAAGATCCCCTGACTCTTATTTCAAACTTGAACTAAATGAGTGTGTGTGTGTGTGTGTGTGTGTGTACACATGTACGTATATATAACTGGAAGCATGATCACTTTTTAAATGATGCTGAAAGACATTGTCTATTACCTATGATGTTCTTCACTCACATTACTTTATTAAGCAATATAGATGGAAGTTCACTTTTTCTGTAATTTTATACTTGGATCTATTAAGCGTTCTAACATGATGGAAACAGAGTTCAAGTTTCAATATAAATATTTAATTTATAACATTGTAAATATTATATGCATCACATTGCTTTTTATTATATTAAAATAACACCATTTGATACTTTACAGAATTTTAGCTACAAAGATAAATTTTCTCAGAATTATTTTTCATAATTCAGAAAGCTGAATCTCCATAATTCTTAAGAGTTAAAATAATTCAAATTTATTTTCAGCATTCTGATTAATTGTTTTAGCAGTCTGACTTTGTCACTAAAAAAAAAAA
>PVKE010046058.1:0-12518 GCA_004027555.1 Craseonycteris thonglongyai | reverse complement strand
GGGGGGGGGGGGGGGAGGGGCAGGCGCTGTCACACCCTGTGTGCCCGCAGCTCAGGCCCCCAGCGGTTGCCCCAGCGGTTGCCCCCCGCGCTGCCCCTGAGCCCGGGCGGCTGGCACTCACCCCCCAGGCTCTGCCCGGCCCGTGGGCCCCAGAAGCCCTCCCCTCAGAGTCCCTAGCAGGCGGCGCTGCCCCCTGGGGCCCAGAAAGCCGATGGGCCGAGTCCCGGGGTCACCGTGTGCCTGGCCCCCAGGGCCCCCTGGGGGTGCACGTAAGCTTTGTCCCCAGGCCAGGGGACGTCCTCGGGGAAGCCCCCAGGGGACCGAGGCCCCGTGGCAGGATTGACACAGAGGTGGACGTGGGGAGGCCGGTGTCTCTGGGATCCCGGGGGGGATGGGAGGGGCTGGAGCCAGGGCAGAAGGGGACAGGGGACAACTGGGCTGGTCTGGGGGGACCTGTGTCCCCTGCATGAGCCCCCCGCTGGCTGGCTGGGCTCGGGCCCCCAGCGGGGGCTGCAGCAGCCCAGGGACTCTGTCTGGACGAGTCTCAGGCTGTTAGGAAGGAACAAGAGCCCTTGTGTCCCGAGGGGTAAACATTGCAGCAGCCCCACAGGACACGGGGCAGGGCCCCCTCCCGGGGCTCAGGGCGTCGGGCCCCCGAGGGCACGTGGGCAGGGCCCCCTCCTGGGGCTCCGGGCGTCGGGCCCCCGAGGACACGGGGCAGGGCCCCCTCCCGGGGCTCCGGGCGTCTGGCCCCCGAGGGCACGTGGGCAGGGCCCCCTCCCGGGGCTCAGGGCGTCTGGCCCCCAAGGGCACGTGGGCAGGGCCCCCTCCCGGGGCTCAGGGCATCTGGCCCCCGAGGGCACGTGGGCAGGGCCCCCTCCTGGGGCTCCGGGCGTCTGACCCCACAGGGCACGAGCTACACATGTGGACAGGGCTACTGCTCGGTTGGGGGTCCTGGGGGTGCCCCCCTCACCGTCTGCATGATCTCCTCCAGCGTGATCTGGTTGTCACCTGGGTCCTCCTGCGTCAGAGTCCTGGGATGAGCAGCACAGTGAGCCCATGCGGCTGCACCCACCTCTCCTCTGGGGCAGCCCCTGTCGCCCCCATCCCCGGGAGACCCTGCCCCCTTTGAGGGCAGGTGACATATATGAGTGATGGAGGCTGGGGGGTGGGATTCGATCAGGGGACCACCCCCCCAGGAGGAGCGTGAGGGGCCCTGTGAGGCTGGCCGTGCGTGTGTGTGTGTGGAGTGGGGGTGGGCTGTGGGTTGGGGGGGTCTCAGGAGGACAAAGTGGGGGTTCAGGCTGAAAGCAGTTCAGAGACGGCCACCGCGGGGCGGAGTGGGCAGCTGAGGTCAGGCCAGAGACGAGGACGTGAGGCCAACCCTGAGCCTTCAAAGTTCTTCCCGAGTCAGCCGGGCGGGCAGCTGGGGACAGGGGCCTGCGCCCAACACCCAGTGACCCACTGGGGGAGCTGTGAGAGGCACCCCGATGTCACCCCACCTCACCGCAGCCCCTGCATGGGTGCTGGTCACAGAGGCAGGGACTTGGCCCAGGTCCCACAGCGAGTCTCAATTTGATTTCGATTCAACTCAATTCAATTCTACTCAACTCAATTCATTTTGATTCAACTTGTTCCATTCAAATCAACTCATTCCAATTCAATTCAGTAACTCGGTTCAATAACTCAACTCAAGACATTCTCTGAGCACCTACAGAACTCTCTGGAATGGTGGAACGCCCTATATCTGTGCCGTCCAATGTGAAGCCACTCGCCCCCGGGTGACAGAGGAGCTGGATCTTAAATGTTTCCGGACCGTAATTACGAGGTGACAGCCCTCGGTGGCCGGTGGCCCCCGTGCAGGACGGCCCGCGCTGCACAGGCGTTAGCCGCTGTGGGCGTGGGAGGAGGAACGGGCAGCCTGGCCTCAGGACACCAGGGACAGATGGCGGCAGGGCGGGGAGGGCACACAGGAGTGCCGCCGCCTCCCCTCCGTGCGGCTGGCCCGTCCCAGCGCGGCAGGGCCTCCCTACCGGATGATGTTGGCCGCGGCCTTCCGCTCCTGGGTCAGCAGCTCGGGGTCGTGCATGACCTCCTCCAGGAAGCTGATCACCTTGCACTTGAGCTTCTCATTGGTCTCGAAGTCCTGCAGGGAGGGGAGGGCAGGGCTGGGTGGCGGTGGGGCCCGGACACCCTCAGGTCAGAGGCGCTGGGCGAGGCCGGAGGTCGGTCCCTGGCAGGCGGGTGAGCCCTGGAATGCCCTGGCTCCCCTCCTCGCGGATCCTGAGTCTGCCGGGGGCCACACCCAGCTCCCGCCCGCGGTGCGCCCGTCCTCTGACCCCGCGGCCATCGGGGCCCCGGGGCGCGTGCCCACCTGCGAGTGCTTGGACACCCAGTGGCGCAGCACATTGAGGACGCGGTTGGTGGCCGCTCTGCGGATCACGAACTCCTTGTCCCCGTCCCTCTGGTCGGGCGGGAAGCCTGGGGGGGCCCGCGTGGCACAAGACGGAGGGGCGTGAGGACGGGGAGCCGCTCACACCCCTCGGGTCGGACCCCGGGTGCGGGCGGGCGGTCCGGGGGAGGCCGGCAGGGGTGCCCAGGCGCCGACCCGCGAGACCGGACGCCGTGCCATCGCAGGGGACACGGTCCCCCTCCACCCCGCCCTTCCGGGGCCACGGGACCCGCGCGCGTGTGGGGTGGGAGGTGGGGGCGGCCGGGCGCCCCAGGGGCACACGTTCGCCCACCCGCCGAAGGGAGAGCGGGCCCCGGGGTCAGGGGTCAGCACGCCCGGCCTCCGGGGGACACGCACCCGCACTGGCCAGCGACATCCTCCGGTACTTCTCCTTGTTGGGGGCGCCCTCGTTGGCGCCCGCGGTCGCGATGGCGAAGGCGGAGGCCGCGGACAGGGCGCTGCGGCTGCCGTCCAGCTCGCGGCAGGAGGTCATGACCACCCCGTTATTGTAGGAGAAGAGCGGGAACTCTGCCGGGGAAGGAGCCGGCCCTCAGCCTCCCCTGAGCCAGCCCCCCGGGGGCTGTGAGGGGCCCGGCGTGGGCAGCTGGGGGGCGCCGGTGCCCCTGCCCGCGCCCGGCCACCCCCAGGGCTGCCTCCCGCTGCCTTCTGCTGGGGGGTCCCCCTCTCCGCGCCTGGACCTCGCACGGGCCCGGGGGACCGTACCCGAGTTCTTGCTCTTGACGGACTTGGGCGTGGTGGGCGACTTGGTGGGCGACTTGGTGGGCGAGGTCTCCGTGTCCCCGTCCTCGCTGGGGTTTTCGTCCGTGTCCGACTCCTCCCTCACGGAGACGTCCGCGTCTGCAGGGACAAGGGGGAGAGACCCTCACATGCCTCACGCGCCCACCGCGCTCACCGTTCGGGGCGGCGGGCCATCGATGCAGAACGGGGTTAAGCCCGGGGCGTGCCCGGGTCGCACCGGCTGCCCCTGCCCCGGGTCACCCCACGGGGTCCCGGTTCTCGCCGCCCCCGGCCCCGGACACGCCTGGTTTTACACGCTTTGCGGGGACGGCTGACGGGTCACGTTCGGGGCTCAGCTCTGGGCAAGGTCAGAGACGCGACCTTGTTTCAGTCTCCCCAACGGGGAAGCGAGTGGACTTGCACGTGACCCCGAGAACCCCAGGAAAGGGACGGGTCTGCGCTGTTAGGAGAGGACGTCCCCATGCGTGTGCATGTGTGTGCGTGTGCTCAGCGTGTGCACAGCCGGGCAGGGTCAGGGGCCCCGGGGGGAGGAAACCCCATGTGCGCTGGATCTCAGGACCGTCTGTGTCACACGTCACCGGGGGGCTGGGGCCACACGGAGCCCCTCGCTGGCCCTGGAGGGGGCGTTTGGGGTTCTCTGGGGCAGGCGGTTGGTTCCCCGAGTGACCGAGTCCCCGCTGCGCTTCCGACACGAGTCACCATCCTTGTCACCTGCTGGTGGGTCCCCCCCCCCGGGACTTGGGCCACCCGCCTTCCGTCTTCTCAGCTCAAAGGGAAGAAACCGGGACCCTGTTCGCGGTCCTTCCAAAGCCCACCCCTGACGCAGCCGCCGCAGTCCGGCCGGGACCCCCGGGCTCCCCTCGGGCCCCCGTCCGCCGCAGGCCCCACTCACGCTGCTGCTTGCCGCAGGCCCCCGGGTCCTCCGGCTTCTCGGCGGCCGCGTCGCCCTCGTCGGCGGCCTTGCCGGGGAAGCCGCCGGCCACGTAGAGCTTGCTGGTGTCCAGCGCGGCCTTGCCGAAGGGCGACATGGCCGAGTACACGCCGGTGTAGCCGTTGGGGCCGCAGCCCAGCGAGGCCAGGTCAAGGGCCTTGCCCCCCGTGATGATGGGGATGTTGAGGGACAGCTTCCGCCGGCGGCTGGGCGAGGACGTCTTGCTGAGGGTCAGCGGGGGCGGCGAGGAGAACTTGCGGGTGGCCCGCGGGGACTTGGGGGGGTCGCCGTACAGCAGCTTGTTGTTCTGGCCGCTGGCGAACAGCAGGTCCAGGGACCTGCGGGGCGGGCGTGGGGTGAGCGGCCGGGCGGGCCGGCGGCCGGGGCCAGGGGGTCCCGCTGCCCCCGGGGCGGCCCACCTGGCGGGGATGGCGCTGATGGGCTTCCGGTAGATGGTGATGAGCTTCTCCAGCACCACCACGGCCGTGGTGAACACGCGGTAGGAGTGCAGGAACGTGTTGAGGAAGTCGATGCTGAGGAAGCGCAGGTCCGTGAGCCGCTCCAGCAGCCGCCCCACGCTGGCGTAGCGGATCTGCAGCACTTTGCAGGAGTTCATGGTCTTGCTGAAGCGGATGTCCACGTCGTCGCAGTACAGGGACGCGTCCGACCTGCGGCAGGAGCCCTGAGGTGCGCACGGCCGGCCCACGGCCCCCCGCGTGGGTGCGCCTTCCCCGCGCCCGCCTCGCGGACCCCACTACGGGGGCTGCCTGGGACCCCAGGAGAGGGGAACGCAAAGCACACGCCCAGATGGCGCGGGCGGCACCCGCAGGCCCCGGGCACCTACTTGATCATCTGCGGGACGGTGACCTTGGAGTTCTCCTCGAAGGCGTTCATCATGAGCCCGTTGCAGCGGATGTTGTCCACGCACTGGCCTCGGGCAGACGGGGCCCCGGTCAGACCCTCGCTCTCCGTCCCGGCCCTCAGGCCCCGGCGGGGGCTCTGCTGAGGGCGCGGGTCCCGTGCCCCCCGCTGAACGCAGGGTGCTGGGGGCCTCCAGGGCCCTGTCCCGGCACGGCAGCCCCCGGCCGTGGCCGGGGAGCCGAGCCCCCACTCGGTGACCTTTTGGGGGGTTCACCTGACCTCCCTCAGCCTCAGGTACGCCGCCTGCAAAAGCGGGGGCCGTGGCTGCTACCTCACTGGGTTGTTTGCAAGGCAGGGGCGAGAAAGGGGGGTTTCCAGGCTGCTCCCGGGCACGCAGGGGGCGCCGAGGACACGTGCTGAGACCCGGAGCCGCCCTCCCCGCCCGCCGGGCTGTCGGGGACTTCCCGGGGGGCACCCATCAGGGCAGCCGGGAAGTGGGGCGTCAAAGGGGCAGGTCACCCCCCCCGTTCTCCATGCTGGCCCCAGGCCCCCCGCCCCAGATGGGGGGCACCTCCAGCCTGCCTGGCCCGGTCCCCACGCCGTCAGCTGCTCGGTAGGGTCCGGGGCTGAGCGACCCCCAAAGTCCCGAAGCCCGCGGGTCCCGGGAAGCCCGGCTTCTGCACGGTTCCCCGGGGGGCGGGCTGCTGTCCCCATTCTCGGCTCCGCTGCGCCCCAACCCCGGGGGCCTGCGCCCACGTGCAGCCGGCCGGACCCCCTGCCCCGCATCTGCAGCTGGTGAGTCCGGGGTGGGGGTGGGCGGACATGGGGAGCAGGGTGCTGGCACTTCCCTCCACTAGCGGGAGACCCGGATGCAAGGGGTCCCCAGATGCCACCCTGCGGGTGTCCCGGGGGAGCTGCGCCTCAGCAGGGGTCGGCCTGGAGGCCCCCCCGGCCGCCGGCTCGGACTCGGACGGGCCCTGGGCTTCGCGGGGCAGGGCCGCCGCCCACCTGGCTGATGTCGCTGGTCCACGCCGCCTTCTCCTGCCTGGACGAGGCCACCAGGATGACCGTGAAGGGCGGCGCGTCCTTGGGCTCCACCCCGATCTTAAAGTCCAGGTGGTCGGCGTCCTGGCCGGGCCCTTTGGCTTCCGGGGGCACAAGGAGGCGTGAGCGCATGCAGGGGGCCCTCTGCGCCCCGAAACCACGGCAACGAGGGCTGCACCCGCTGGGGCGGGTCCGAGGACCCGGGGGCCCCAGGAGACCGGGGGCCTGGAGCACAGGAGGCGGAGGGGCGGCGGGGGCCCCGGGCCGGGAGAGGGGCCGCCACCCGCCCGCGGGGAGCGGGCAGCCCGCACGCCCACCTTCCTCCTCCGCGCTCTCGGGGTCCTCGAGCAAAGTGCAGTCGATGAGGGACACGACTCCGTTCTGGAAAGGAGCGGGGCGCGTGTCAGGGCGGGGGCGCGCGTATGTGTGCGCGTGTCAAGGTGGGGGCGAGCGTATCTGTGCACGTGTGTCAGGGTGGGTGCTCGTCTGCGCACGTACATCCGTGTGCGTGCTCGTCTGTGTGCACGCGTATCCCTGTGCACGCACATCCGTGTGCACGTGTATCCCTGTGCGTGCTCGTCTGTGTGCATGCACATCCATGTACACGCTCATCTGCGTGCATGTACATCCGTGTGCGCGCTCGTCTGTGTGCATGTACATCCCTGTGTGCGCTCGTCTGTGTGCACGTACATCCGTGTGCGCACTCGTCTGTGTGCGCACATATCCCTGTGCACGCATATCCCTGTGCGCGCTCGTCTGTGCACGTACATCCGTGTGCGTGCACGTACATCTGTGTGCGCGCTCGTCTGTGTGCGCACGTATCCCTGTGCGCGCTCGTCTGTGTGCATGTACATCCGTGTACGCGCTCATCTGCGTGCACGTACATCTGTGTGCGCGCTCGTCTGCGTGCACCTATCCCTGTGCGCACTCATCTGTGTGCATGTACATCCGTGTACACGCTCATCCGTGTGCACGCTCGTCTGTGTGCGCATGTATCCCTGTGCGCGCTCGTCTGTGTGCATGTACATCCGTGTACGCGCTCATCTGCGTGCACGTACATCTGTGTGCGCGCTCGTCTGCGTGCACGTATCCCTGTGCGCGCTCGTCTGTGTGCATGTACATCCGTGTACACGCTCATCCGTGTGCACGCTCGTCTGTGTGCGCATGTATCCCTGTGTGCGCTCGTCTGTGTGCATGTACATCCGTGTACGCGCTCATCTGCGTGCACGTACATCCCTGTGCGCGCTCGTCTGTGTGCGCACATATCCCTGTGTGCGCTCTTGTCTGTGCGCGCGCATATCCCTGTGTGCACTCGTCTGTGTGCACGTACATCCGTGTGCACGCATATCCCTGTGCGCGTTTGTGCGCGCACGCACGTGATAGTCTAAGTGGGCGTTTTGCTATTGAACGCTGGGAACTTGGTCTCCGGGTAAGATGCCCGGGGGAGCGGCTCACACAGGACTGTCTCAGAGTGGCTTTCCCCAGAGGGTCAAGGTCAGCTGGGGCTGGGGGTCATGGGGTGGGGACACCTCATCCATAGACAGAAACTTGAATGCCCGATCTGGGCCAGACCACCCCTGGTACTGCCAACGGGAAACAGGCCGGTTTCCCGGACCCGGCACATAGGTGCTGCCCTGATTTTACAGGCAGAGAAACGACACCAAGGGTTTCGTGTGTTGTCCAAGGTCACCTGGCGGTTCCGGGGTGCAGCATGGACAGGCCCTGGCCCCTGGCCCCAGCCCCAGGCCCGCCGCTGGTTCTGCATTCTGGGGACTCTCTGGGAAAATGCCCCCCATCCCCGCGTGTTGGAACCCGGCCTGGGCCTTGGGTACAATGAGAAGGGTGGTTATCCAGTGGCTGGACACTCAGCTCCCTCGCCAGTGTGCCCGGGATGGGGGACCTGCCCCTCCCCAAGGAGAATAAAGCAGGGCGAGGGGGGTGACTGGGGACACCGCCCCTTCAGCTCTTGTCCCTCGGTCACTGGTGCTGGGTGCCATCCGAGGCCATGAGGACAGACCTACAAGTGAGCCGTGAGGCCTGCAGCCAACATTGCGTGCGTGGAGAAGGGTCCCCGGTCACGCCAGCCGGGGGCACAGGGGAGGTGGTCTGCAGTCTAGCTGGTGGTTTAGGAACACGGATCGGGCTGCAGGCCCAGTTTCGGGACGGCTCCGTCCTCTTCTCCGTAAAATGGGGGGAGTAACGAGTTTCGTGCACAGGGTGTTTGCGGCGGTGCCCGCCCGCCGCTGCTGTTGCTAATTGTCACTTCACTGGGCCGTGTGCTGGGCAGGGTCCCCGGCCCTGCGTCCTCACAGCCTGCCTCTGGGCCGGTGCCCTCATCCCATTTCGCAGATTAGCAAACTGAGGCTTGGTGAGGCCGTGCCACGTGCCTGCGGCCGTCTACCGGCCAAGTGGCATCTGAATGGCACCTCCGTGTTCTTCCCCAGTGCGCTGAGGGGCTACGGCTCAGCCCCCACCCCAAACCCAAATCAGGAGGCACACACACGGCATTAGAAGCAGAACGGGAGCTACCCCCGCCGTCCCCCCGTGTGTGTGGGCCCTTCAGGGTGGGGGCCGCAGCGCTTGCTAATCGGTGTCCCCGTGTACGGTCAGCCCTGTCTGCAGGAGGTGACCAGTCAGCGCCCGAGGTCGGGAAGGACCGCTCCGGGTCCCGGGGCCTAACTAGGGGCACGTCCGGCCTCCCCGGGCCACCTGGGGCTCATGTTTGAACTCGCAGGAGGGAGGCCAGGTGCTTTCTACTGACAGGTGAGGACAGAGGGGGGTACTTTTCTAGGGCCACCCGCGTGAGCGACGAAGCCCCATGTTGTGCAGGGGAGCCGGCCTGGGGCGGGCTTCACGGCAGGTGCAGACTCACAGGCCTGGGAGGATGTGAAGAGGGTCTGTCCCGGGGGAAGAGGCCGCGTGCAGGTGTGCGGACGGCACGTGCCAAGGCCCGGGGGCCGCTGAGGACACAGGGGAGGCTGCGAGGTGCTTGTTGCTGGGCCCCCAAGCTGGAGGGGGGGTCCCTGGGGGTGTTGACACGCATGCTCCCTCGCTGTTCCAGCTGCAGGTAGGCTCGTGTGTGCCTGACTCACATTCCCTGCCACCTGTGTCCCGCCCCGCCGTGACCCTGCCCATCATGCCCCCTTGTCACCTAGGCCCCGCCCACCGCAGCACCACGCCCCTGGCCACGCCCCCACCACCGCCCCGCCCACGCCCTGGCCCCGCCTGCTGCCCCACCTTGGTCAGGTGCAGTTTCCCGCCGGAACCCCTGGTGCAGATGATCAGGTGCTTGGAGAACAGGAAGCACTGCCGCTCGCCTTCCTTCTTCAGGGACAGGGACCCCAGCCGCCCCCTGGTGATCTTGCCCTTCTCGGACATGGGCACCTGGATGAGGGACCCTGGGGACAGAGGAGCGAGACCCCCCGTGACTGGTCCGCGGGGCGAGAAGCCACCCCGGAGTGGCTCGGAGGTCACCGTGGGGCTGAACTCAGCCCGGTCTCGCTGGTGGGCTCCATGCAGGGTGTCGGGAGGCTGCTGCCGTTTGAAACGGGCAGTACCCTTGTCGCCGGTCCCGTTAGAAACGGGTCGTGTGGTCGGCCCACGTACAACAGACAGCCAAGGCCCTCGGGAACAATGTGGGCGTCTGGAGAGAGAGTGAGTGTGAACACCAGCAACAGCTGCATCTACAGGCAGAGACGCCGACATGCAGCTGCCACGGTCCCCCAGCGGCTCCAGGGACGCCGTAGTCACGCAGCCAGACCCCGGGGCCGGCCGGCCTCCCGGGCCGGGGCGCCCGCTGCAGAGGCCGTACCTTGTCTGACAAAGGTCTGGCTGGTATCCAGCAGGATCTCACAGCCTTCGATGATCATGCGCTCGATGGCCAGGTTTTTCCGGATGTTCTCCGTCTCGCTCACTTCGTCGTGCATTATCCTGTGGGGACAGGAAAGGACACAGTCAGGGACGGGTGGCCATCGCCCCCAGAGAGGCGGGAACGCCGGGGAAGCGTCATGGAGCCCATGACGTCAGAGTAGGCACACCCCAGAGCCCGCTGCGTGCCCGGCACGGTCGGGCACCCTCTCCTTTCATCTTCCCGACAGCCCAGGAGGCGGGTGGCCTTATTTCAGACGAAAGGGATGGAGGATACCAGCTAGAAAGCCGGTCTGTACGACTGAAGAGTCTGGAGCATGTGGGGGACAGACAGCACTGGGAGGGAGAGGGGAATAAGGAGACAGGCTCTGTTCACAGCCTTCCCCACCACGCGACAGCCAGCCCTGTCTACAGCCACAGACGGAGGTTCATTCCTGCCTCAGGGCCTTTGCACGTGCGGTTCCCCCCCCCGAATGCTCCTTATGAGGCGGTCTCCTGAAACCGGCCCTGGAGCGGCTTATTTTCGGAGGACCCGGCAGTGCAGGCGGCTGTCCCGTCTGACGTCAGTGACTTCTGTCCTGGGCCCATCTGGGAGGGAAGCTGACCGCCAGCCAGGCCCCCTGCCTGGAAAGAGCTCCTGTGTCAGTGCTGCCGGCCGCAACACCTCCCGTGCCCACGAGGTGGCACCGTTTGCCCGCTTTATAGAAATGCCCCCGGTGGGGAAAGTGCAAATCAGGTGTCGGCTTTGCTGAGTTCTTGATGGATTTCCGAGTCTTAGGAAAACAGTGGGCCCGTGTTTTGGGGGGCGGGGGGTAGGATCCGGAATAATACCCCACGTGCTCCTGCTCAGCGCCTTTGTACTTGCTGTTTCCTCCCCCTAAAAGCTCTTTACGGACCGGTTTTCTGAAACTGGCCCTGGAACGGCTTATTTTCGGAGGACCCGGCAGTGCAGCCGGCTCAGGGACGTCTGACTTGCATCACTCCTGCCGGTTCTGGCCCATCCGGGTGGAAGCTGACACAGCTAGTCCCTTATCTGAAAATACAGACTCCTGTCCTACCTGTCCCCGCGCCGTCGGCGGCAACACCGCCCGTGTGCAGGAGGCGGCCCCATTTGCCTGCTCTTTAGAAATGCCGCCGGTGGGGCAGAAAAAACGGGCGAGTGTGCCTAGTCTCGAACCGGCAGCCTTAGGACAACGGTGGGTCATTTCTTTTTTCCCCGTGGAGGTGTTTAGAAAGGACCCGTCTGCCTCCTATTTACTGGGCGGGTCAGTGTGGGTGGGTTTGCAAAGCTCTCTCGCAGACACTCTTCAACCCCAGGGCCCCGGGACCGCTGGGTTTGTGCACGAGGGAGTCAACCCTCCATTGTCCTCAGTTTCCCCCTCCGCAGAGCACTGCGGTGAGGGCAGAGACCCCTGTGTTTTATGTGCCGACCGGATACCCGGCACTAGGCAGATGGCCCTGATCCCCTTGTGCGGTTATCACCGCCGCGTCCGGGTTATTGTGCAGAAGGTGTTGTAACCGGTGGCTGTGTTGCTGCTGAGCCCGGGGGCCTTGAGATGCGGCCTCTCCCCAGGGGCCTCGGTGTCCCCCTCCCCCTGTTGCAGGAGCCCAGAGGGTGCAGGTGAGGGAGGGGCTCAGGCTGCGTGCGGCTCCTCTGGGGGTGGGGGGCTCATTTCTGGAAGTGGCCCGAGACAGGGAGCCCCGTTTCTGATGACCCGGGTTGGGACGGGGCGACGGGGGCTGTGTTTGGACTCCCTCCCCGGGGAGGACTGTCGTCTGGCTCCGGCTCAGGTGCAGGGGACAGGGTGGGGGGTTCATCGGAAGAGCAGGCGGCACGACAGGACCCTGGGGGGCAGGGGGATCGGAAACTTGGGCCAAGGAGCTGGGTACCTACGTGTCCCCGGCCCTGGGCCCGGCACCTGGCAGTGACAAGGGGCCTGGCCGCCCCGCAGGGGCCCCCATCTCCTTTGGGAGGAGTGTGTGGGGGTTTGGCTCCCTAGGGTGGGTGAGGCCTGGGGTCCCCACCCCACGGTCACACCCTGGCGGCACCTTCCCCACCCGCCAGCCCCGGGGCCTGTGCCCGGCCGGGCGCCCGGGCCTCACCGGCTGCCCCTGCTGGATAAGGGAGGCCGTTTCGGGCCCCGCGGCTGGGCTGACCCCCGGCTCCGAGCACAGGGTCTGTGCCTCCTCCCGGCCCCCACGGGGGGACCCCCAGGGCTCGGCCCTTGCCCCCGTCCTGCCGGACAGGCCACGTGCAGGCCCGGGGCCCTTCCCGGGACCCCCTCTGGGCTGTCCCAGCGGCGCCCCCCGGGATCGGGCTCTAAGTGCCCTTGTGCCCCCGGCCCCGGCCCCGGCGGGCTCACCTGGACAGCTCCTCCAGCTTGGACTTGGCGTAGTCCAGGCTGTTGCGCTCCACGTGCTCGTGAGGCGTGTGGGCCAGCAGCTCGTGCAGCGTCAGGATGTACCGGGGGATCTGCAGAGACCCAGCCGCGCTGTGATCCGCCCTCCCGGGCCCAGGGCACCTGCTTCCGTGAGGGGCCCGGGGGAGCCGGGCCTGTGGGCGGGACGTGGGCGGGGACTGGGGAGGCTGTGGGCGGGACGTGG
>PVKE010046057.1:0-12389 GCA_004027555.1 Craseonycteris thonglongyai | reverse complement strand
TATCTTTTTATATTTATAGAGAGTAATTATTTTATCTTCAGTGCATATTTATTTTTATTTTACTTTTGACAGATAGAGAGAGAGACAGAGACAGAGACAGCTAGAGAACCGAACTGTGGGAACTCCCCAGTTCAGCATGTGGGTCTGCCTGGGCCGGAGCCGGGATTCGATCCTCGGTCCTCGGGGCCTCAAAGCGAGCACTCAACCCGCTGAGCCGTCCCGGCTTTCCCAGGTTTAGAATCTTAATCCTTCAATTTTTACTTCTGACCTTCCTGCCAGAGAAGTTGTTTTCAACTACTTTCTCTTTTTTTCTCTCATGAGAGTCAAGGTCAGCTGTGTACAGTAGATTTCTTCTGTCCTTTTTTCCAAAGCCTTCTCTGCATTCTCTCCCTCTAGGCTCCCTAAGGACATGAGGCATTTTCATAGGGAATTACTGACCCTCAACTATTACAAACATCCGCTTTGTAACAGATCCACCTGGAAAGGTGGTCATGTACAAGGTCCCTGTTGGGTGGGGTCAGATGCTCAGTGTCCAGAAGAAGGGAGATGCAGGTGTGGGATCCTATGGCTACAGAGTCAGGGCTATAGCACAAGAGTAAGAGCATGACCATGTACCCAGGATGGCCTCAGTGCTCAGAATAGCCCAGAAAGTTCTGAAAAAGAGGAGTAATTTGAAGACACTTGCTCACTATATTGGTAAGAAAGAATTACTGTTTAAATGCACTTCTAAGAGTTACAGAGTTCGGAAGCTATACTCATACTTTTTTGAAAATACAGAGACTGGATAAAGTATGTCTGTGATAGGACTGTGGAATATAATTAAAATTTACTGTTGATGCCAGGATACTCAGTGGTTTAGCATTTACCTCACAATTGTGAGGTCCAGGGTTCCATTCCCAGCCCCAATCCATGCAAATCCCATGTGCTTAACTGCTGCCTGGCTGGTAACCACCAAGGTGGCTCAATGATGAAGGTTCTCGCCTCCCATGCAGGAGGCCCCAGGTTTAGTTCCTGCCCTGTGCGGCCCCCACATCCACCTGTGTGGAATGAAACCATGACATAATTCATGATGTACAACTATGGAGACTGCTCTGGACTCTCTCTCTCTCTCTTTCTCTCACCTCTCAAAACAATAAAACCTTAAAAAAAATTTTTTTTTTTGCTGGACTGCAGCCTGAGTGATTAAAAGCTCTACCTGTAAAAGCCAGTATCTCCAGTAAACAAAAGTGACAGCCTTCATTTTTCAAAGTAAATGGCAAGCAAAGAGAAACTAAGAAGAAAAGGGAGTCTGGATGAAATATGATTTTTGCACATCTCTCAGTATATCCCTCCAAGACACTTATTAATGATATAAGGAAAAATGTTAACTATATAATGAAGAGAGCACCTCAACCAAGTGAAAATCATGTGGAAAGAACAAATGGATAGGTGACTGAGGCACACAGAAGGATATCATCATTTCTTTATATTTCTGACAAAAATAAAGGAAATCATAATCTGAGTCTGATCATAAAAATTTATATGCAGATTTCAAGGCACGTACTTATGTTCAGCTGTGTTATTTATATAAGGAACTAAGAAATAAGACCTGTATATAACTTACTTTATATAATTGTGTGTATTCATATCTTTTGTGTTTATAAAATAAGTATAATCTACAAAGACATTTGAGATTTACACAATTGAAATCAATTATGATTTCAGTGACATGAAAATTTTCTTTTCAATCACTTAATGTTTTCATAGTTCCAATGTGTTCATAGTTTTCATATATATGTTTGTGTGTAAAATGTTAACATTATTTGAGCTATTCTTTCTTCATTTGTTTCTCTTCTCAGTTATAGAAACTGTTATGAACGTTCATGAGGGTTGTCTCTACATACTGGTCTGTTTCCTTTTTGAAAATTCAAGAGGAAGTTTGGAATACAAGCCAACCTCCACCATTTACTGGATGTTTCACAAAATATTCTCATAAAGAGGAAGAATAATATGCTTCTCAGATTACTTATGTGCAGTATAAATTAATATATAAAAAACGGTTAGGGGAAGCCGGGATGGCTCAGTGAGTTAAGCGCTCACTTTGCAGCGCCGGAGACCAGGGATCGAATCCCAGTCCCGGCCTGTGCGGAACCATATGCTGAACTGGGAGCTCCCCCAGTTCAGTTCTCTCTCTGTCTCTGTCTCTCTCTCTCTGTCTGTCTAAAAAAATTAAATAAATAAATTAAATTAAAAAAAAAAAACGGTTAGAACACTCTGTAGTATACAATAAAATTTCAAAATGGAAGATGTCGCTATATTTCCTAGGCTGTGAGAACTGTCAATTCTGTAAAGCTCTATCAGTTCAATCATGTATGCATTTTCCATTTTCTTCTCTGTGCTGTTCAACACTGTGACCCATGGACCAGAAACATTAGTGTCACTAGTTAAAAGTCAGCTTGTTAAATGTGGAAACTCTGGCCCCACCTCAAACTTCCTCAGTCATACTCTGCATTTTTACAACACTCCAGTTCCTTGTTGTCCATGTTAAAATTTCAGAAGTACTTTGCAATTTTCTCACCATGACATATTCAAGTAAGAAATGTACATAATATGATACAATATGAGGTCTGACAGTTAAGTTCATGAATTCATCCTAGAAAAAGTGCTACATACCTCATTGCTGAATACCACTATCAACACCTTTGAACTACTCCCCTTGGGAAGCTATGCACTGATGCCTACAAGGTCAGTCTTGATCACCTTTTTGGAGAGAATGAAGGAGGTCTGGGTTGTGTTAAGAAGAAGGACAGGGAAAGCCGGGATGGCTCAGCGGGTTAAGCGCTCGCTTTGAAGCCCCGAGGACTGAGGATCGAATCCTGGTTCCAGCCCAGGTGGACCCACATGCTGAACTGGGGTGTGCTTCCCGAATGCGGTGAGGCCCCCAGTTCAGTTAAACAAAAAACAAAACAAAACATTCCACCCAGGTAGGTGGGAATGAAGGAAGCAGATGACAGGTGAGAGGGACAAAGGTCTCCAAGGAAGCCAGACCTCTTCTATGGAAAGGATGTGAAAAGCCCGGGTTTCTTTCTGGTGCTGTCACAGAGGGACAGTCCTGTCCAACAGGTCCCCTGCTCCTACATCCTCGGGACTGTCCTCGTGCTGAGTGATGTCACATTACAGTGAGGGCCAACGTCCTTTTGGCCTGTGGAGGCAGCATGATCTGGCTACTCTTCCATTTTCTTGAGGGCCTAGGAAAGTGTGTGCACACTGCTGAGGAATTCTCATGAACCCATTTGTTCAGTTCTATTCTTGGCTCTTGTAAGGAGTTTGTGAAAGAAGAAGGTGTGGAGATTCTGGAATTTAGTGCAGAAATCCCAGGAGCACTAGGGACAGATGTCACATGATTTGTGCTTTATAATTTCTAATCCAATGGAGGGTTAAAACATGACCCTAACAAGTTCAGACTCTAATTTCATCACAGCACAAGGCAACTCCCTAAAGTGAGAAAATCTTATTCTCGGTTTCACTTCAAAATTTCCTTTTACTTTGAACTAATATTAAAAATTTGAGTGTATACTCCCCAGTTTATCCATGTTAGAATAGTTTAATGTATCTTTTTACCTCACAGAATTCTTAAATGAATGAAAACCATAGGGGAGCTTAGAACACTTCCCACTATATAGGAAGGTCTCCATTGTCCCAGATTTCTTAATAACTCATTTTATAATTCTGATTTTTTTCAGTCCAGAGCTACCTGGGCCTGTGTCTTATGTGTTTTTGCTTTCTGATTAGATCTTTGTCAAATTTGTGGTTTTAGATTCATAATGCAAATACAATATGCTCAAATATACTTCTTTGGTAAGTAACTTAGATATCAGGTCTGCTGTATTTAGGAAAATGTTTGCTTCCTCAATTTCAGTTTTGTTCAGGTAGAAAGTAATCGTAGGGTTTTTCTTTCTTTTTTTCATTTTTTAAAGACTTTTTTATTTTTGAGAGATGGTGAGAGAGAAAGAGAAGGGCGTAGAGCCCAAAGCAGTCTCCATCATTGCACATCCTTAGTTGTGACGTGGCTTTACTCCACAGAGGTGGATGTGGTGCCAGGTGGGGTGGGAACCAAACTGGGGGCCCCCTCGTGGGAGAGGAGAACCTTCACCTCCAGGATCAGCGGTTACCGTTTACGAAGCAGGTCAGTGCATGGATCTGCAAGCGTTGGGGTCAGGAATCAAACCCCGGACCTCACAATTGCAAGGCAAGTGCTTAGTCTGCTGAGCTATCCTGACATTGCATCATTGGGGCTTTTCATCTGCTTTCCTCAGCATGTCTCTCAATCATGGTATTAATCTCAAATATTGATTTTATAGGTTACTGATTCTCTGATATTTTACAACTCTCCTGTTCTTTTGCTTAGCAGTGAAGGGTTTTTTCCCTTCTGGAGCAGCAGTTTCCAACCTTTTTGTCCCCAGGGACCAGTTTTGTGGAAGACAATTGTTCCAGGGACTGGGGGTACAGTGGGGATGGTTTTGGGATGATTCAAGTGCATTACATTTATTGTGCACTTTATCTCTATTATTGCATGGTAATATGTAATGAAATAATTATACAACTCACCATAATGCAGAATCAGTGGGAGTCCCGACCTTGTTTTTTTGAAACTACACAATCCTTGCTGAGACAAATGCACAGTGCAGGAAAGAGATGCAGATGGAAGTGGCAAATAAAATAATGGGTGGGCTGTGCACAGACTAAAATAAGTGTTTGATTCTGAAAAGCCTTCCTTCCACCAGATGAAGCTGTAAAATTGAAGTACATCAACTCATTGGCCACTATAAAGGCTGACACCAGATGTAGCTTCATTGTCATCACTCACTGATAGGGTTTTGATATGAGTATGCAAGTAATTGATTTATTATGGTCTCTGTGCAGTCAGACCTCTCTGCTCATGTTAATCTGTATTTGCAGCCATTCCCTAGCACTAGCATCACTGCCTCAGCTCCACCTCAGATCATTAGGCATTAGATTCTCAAAAGGAGCTCGCAGCCTAAATCCCTCCCATGTGCAGTTCACAATAGAGTTCATGCACCTATGAGAATCTGATGCTGCCACAGATCTGACAGAAGGTGGAGCTTAGGGGGAAATGTGAGCAATGGGGAATGGCTGTAAATACAGATGAAGCTTCACTCACTTGCCTGTTGCTCTCCTCCTGCTATGTGGCCTCATTCCTAATAGGCCACAGACCAGTACCAGTACTGGTCCGTGTCCCAGGGGTTAGGGAACACTGCTCTGGAGGATAGATTACAGGCTATAATACTTTTTATGTAACAATAGCAGAATATATTAATAAGTGGAAAAAAATTTCTCTAGTGTCTTTTTATTTTCTTTTTTTTAAGATTTATTTTGTTTTGAGAGAAGGTAAGACACAGAAGCGGGGAGGGCCTGGAGCAGTCTCTGTACTTGTACATTATTAGTTGTGACATGGTTTCATTCCACACAGGTGGATGTGGGCCACACAGGATAGGACTGAACTGGGGGTTTTCTGCATGGGGACAGTAATCTTTACCGCCCTGCCATCCTGGCAGTTCCCAGTTATGCCACAGTTCAGCAGGGGCCAGAGCCAGGATTCAATCCCCGGACCTCACAGTTGCAAAGCAAGCGCTCAACCTGTTGAGCTATCCCAGCATCCCTGCATTGTGTGTTGTTTTTTATATCACAGATACAAACATGTTTTTGTATGAGCATAAAGAATAACAGAAAAGACAAGTGGGCCTGAGAACAGATATTTCAGAGAAGCAGAAGATTGAGGGTGACTTTTATTTTAATATAAAGAGCAGTTTTAGATTCACAGTGAAATACAGTGGAAGATACAGGGAATTCCCATGTGCCCCTCCCATATGTTCCCTTCCCATTCTCCACATCTCCTCGCTCAGAGTTTATAGTTCATGTTGGGGTTCACTGTGGGGCTTTCCAGTCTGTGGGTGTGGACACATTTATGATGACATGTATCCACCAATATAGTGTCATACCGATTAGTGTCACTGCCCTGAATATTCTCTGTATGCTGCCTGTTCATTTACCCCTTCCGTACACCCCAGAAACCAGTTATGTTTTACTGTCTCCTATTTTGCCTTTTTTTTTAATTGTTAAATTTATTGGGGTGATATTGGTTGATAACAATTACATAGTTTCCAGGTGTACAACTCTATATTACAGAATCATACATACAACATGTGGTCTTTTCAGATTGAGTTCTTTAACTTAATATGTATCTAGGTATCCTTCATGTCTTTTCATGGCTTGATAGCTTATTTCTTTTTTTCTTTTTCTTTTTTTAAGATTTATTTTATTGTTTTTGACAGAGACAGAAAGGGGAGGGCCCAGAGCAGTCTCCATAGTTGTACATCATCAGTTTTCAACATGATTTCATTCCACATAGGTGGGCGGGGGTCACACAGGGCAGGAACTGGGTCGGGGGCCTCCCACATGGAAGGCACATATCCCCTTAAGCCAGGGGCCCAACTGGGGGAGCTAGAACCGAATTGGGGGCCTCCTGCATGGGAAGCATGCCCCAGTTCATCATATGGGTTCGCATGGGCTAGGACAGATTCAGTCCTTGGTACCTAGGGTAGCAAAGTGAGCACTTAACCAGCTGAGCCATCCCAGCACCCCCAGCTTATTTCTTTATAGCACTGAATAATATTCCATTGTCTGTATGCATCCATTCACCTCTTGACAGACATCTTGGTTGCTTTCTAGATTTAGAAATAATGGGAGTTATTTGGTTGGTTGGTTTGTTTATTACATTTATTGGGGTGTACATTGGTTAGTGAAGTTACATAGGTTCCAGGTGTACAATTCCACAAAATATTATCTATATGTTGAGTCATGAGCTCACCACCCAGAATCAGTTTTTGGATTTTTTTTCGATCACCATATACTTAAATCCCTCTTTTCCCTCCCGGACACCTTTTCCTCTCCCCCTCTGGCAGCCACCAAACTATTGTCTGTGTCTATCAATTGTTTTCTTTTCTACTTTGATTATTGATTTATTCTGCTCTTTAGGTTCTGCATGTAAGTGAGATCATATGGTATTTGTCTTTCTCAGTCTGACTTATTTCGTTTAGCATTATATCTTCTAGTTATATCTATGATGTTGCAAAAGGTGCAATTTTATTCTTCTTTATGGCCATGTAATATTCTGTTGTATAAATGTACCATAGCTCTTTATATTTATTTATGGGCATTTAGGTTGTTTCCATACCTTGGCTGTTATGAATAATAAATGCTGCATAAATTTTTTTTTTTAAATATATATTTTTTTATTTATTTATTTTGACAGAGGAGAGAGAGAGAGAGAGAGAGAGATACAGAGACAGAGAGAGAACTGAACTAGGGTAGCTCCCAGTTCAGCATATGGTTCCGCACAGGCCGGGGCCGGGATTCGATCCTCGGTCCCCCGCGCTGCAAAGTGAGCGCCTAACCCACTGAGCCATCCCGGCTTCCCTGCATAAATTTTTTTGAATTAATGTTTTGGAATTCTTTGGTTAAGTGAATTTCCAAAATGAATAAGGAACATAAAGGTGCATATATTTTCTTGAATTATTCTTCTGGAATTCTTTGGATAAATACCCTGGAGTGGAATTCCTGGATCATAAGGTAGTTCCATTTCTAATTTTTTAAGGAACCTCCATACTGTTTTTACTGCACCAGGTTTTACATATTTATCATAATAGTTATAGCTTCCTATTGTGAATTATCATTACATAATGTCTTTATTTGTGTTGTCATACTGATTTCTGTGTTTTAAGATTTACTTTACTTTTGACAGTAGAGCAAGAGAAACAGAGAGAAAGAAGGGGAGAGCCCAGAACAGTCTCCATAGTTGTACATCATTAGTTGTGACATGGTTTTGTTCCATACAGGTGGATGAGAGGCCACATGGGGTGGGAATTGAACTGGGGGCCTCTTGCATGGGAGGCTAGAACCTTTGCTACAGTGCCAACCTGGTGGTTACCAGTTGAGCAGCAGTTCAGCATATGGGTTTGCACAGGCCAGGGCTAGGAATTGAACCTTGGACTTCATAATTAAGGGGCATGTGCTCAAACCAATGAGCTATCACAACATCCCTTGTCACATTTATTGACACAGTATTTGTCTGATGTTATAATAGTGTGGCCACCTGTGCCCTTTATTGGTAATTGTTTCTATGGAATACATCTCCCATTTTTTCTGTTACATGCTCGTTCATCACATATAAAGTGACTCTCCTTAGACATAGGTGTTGGGTTTTATTTATTTATTTATTTATTTAATTTTTTAAAAAGATTTATTTTTATTGTTTTTGACAGAGAGACACACACACATAGACAAAGAGAATGGGGAGGGCCCAGAACAGTCTCCATAGTTGTACATCATTGGTTTTTCCACATAGTTTCATTCTACAGGTGGGCATGGAGCTGCACAGGGCAGGAACTGGGCCAGGGTCTCACCCCGGTGAGAACTGAACTGGGGGAGCTCTCAGTTCAGCATATGGGTCCACACAGGCCGGGGCCAGGATTCGATCCTCGGTCCCCAGGGCTGCAAAGTGAGGAGCGCTTAACCCACTGAGCCATCCCGGCTTCCCCATGGATTTTATTTTTTAACCCATTCAGCCAACATCTGTGTTTTGATTGGTGGAGCTTGATTAGTATAGCCATTTTAGAATTGTTGCTCACACTTTTTATAGCTATTTTGTCGCACTTTTCTTCTCTCACCTGTGTTCCATTATTTCTTTGATTATTTGGGGTGAGTGGGCAGGGGGTTTGGCAATGACATGTTTGCTTTCTTTCTCAATTTCCTTTTGTGTGTCTGGTATAGGTATTTTATTGTGGTTACCATGGGGGTACCGGTACCTTAAAATATTTTTAAGTCATGCCAGTGTATTTTGAATTCTTGGTTAGGTAATTAAAAGCTCTGTTTATTTGGGCTGATTTCTGGAGATTTAGCTTGTTCTTCTCATTGGACCATGATTTTCTGTTGCTTTCTGTGCTTTGTGGTCTTTTGTTGAGATTTGGGACAAGAAAACCACCATCCCAGGCTTTATGGACTTGCTTTGAACAGGAGATCACAAACAACAGGCAGTGGTGCTGGAAAGTCTTAGGCCTGTGAAACCAGTTATAAGAGTGTGTGTTCTCTATGTTTTTTTGGTGTGTAATTTTAGTTTAAAATGGTTTCTGTTTCTCCTTTAGGGACAATAGTATCTCACTGTTCGTGATTTCTGTCTTAACTACTACAGCCCTTGTGGTGTTTGAACAATTACTCACCTTCTTTCTTAGCAGCCACCACTATGCATTCACAGTGCTCTACCATTCTGTTAGCACTCACGTGGAAGGTAAATGAGTCCCTCAGGTGTCTGTACAGAAGCCAGACCATTGGATACACAGTATATTCAGCTATTTCTCTCCTGCAATAAAACTGGGAATTTGTTTTTCTCACAATATTGCCATGTGTGCCAGGGAGGGTGCGTAGCTACTGTCAGGAAATGTAAGCAACTTTTCATTTCTCTTTGGTGTGACTTTTCCTCTTTTTTTAACTTTCCTGGGCATGGTTTCTGGAATACTTAAAAGGCCATTGGGTTGCAACTTGTTGCTAAGTTCACGTCTCCATGGAAGAGCTTTGTTTTGCTGTTTTCCTGCTATGCCATCCTGTTAAGTCCTGTAATGAGTACTCAGGTGTAGTACATTAGAATCAAGTATATTTGCCTGCATGTAAGAAGAGTGATAATTTATTTGGTGTCTTTCAGCTATGTCTTCTGAAAAGACTCCGGGCTTGTTGTCAAACCCAGGCATAGAACATTTATTCCACAAAAGGCTACTGGTAAGATATGGAAGGTGTGGCCTTGACAATCTGCAGTTAATGAAACAGTGGGAGTGTGAAAGAGTCTGTCAAGGGCAGAAAGAATGTTATGATTGACATAACCAAAGTGGGACAGTTACTCTTGATAAAACCCCTGTTGCCAAAGGAAATCAAAGACATAACACATTTTGGGAAAACTATCACTTTAAGACAGTTATATTATCAGAACACTGTGTTTCTGAATATAAAGACAGAAAACAATTTTCTAAAGATATATATTGTCTGATATGTATAATAGAATACATGGGACATGGGGAAGCCGGGATGGCTCAGCAGGTTAAGTGCTCGCCCTGCAGCCCTGGGTTCCGAGGATTGAGTCCCAGCCCAGGCCCACACTGACCCATATGCTGAACTGGGGTGTACTTCCCATATGGGAGGCCCCCATTTCGGCTCTCACCAGGTCAAGCTTCCTATGTGGGAGGCCCCCAGCTCAGTTCCTGCCCACCTGTATAGAAGGAAACCATGTTAAAAACTGATGACATACAACTGTGGAGACTGCTCTGAGTCCTCCCCCTTCTCTTTGTCTCTCTCTGTCTCTGTCTCTGCCAAAAACAATAAAATAAATCTTAAAAAAAAGATTATGAGGGACATTACCTAATCCATGGTGGAAATAATTGTTTAAATCATTTAAAATATAGGGTTGGATAAACATTCAGTCAAACATTTCTAAAATCAGATATTTCAAAATTAAGAGAGAAGTTCGAAATGTGATCAATTTGGCAGTCCCTTAACCAGGGATTTAGTATTCTTTCACTAACAAATAATGCCTCCTTATTCCAAATTCTATAATTTTCATGAACATGGCGGGGGGGTCGTTATTTATACTATCATTGTACTTCAATAGTTATCATAGAGTAATTGGGAACAACTTTACATGTTTAATAAAATTACAGCCCTCACTGAAGGTCTTACTGTTTTCAATGATTACTAGTGTACATGTAATGGAGAAGTTATTGATTCAATGAATCTTGGAAAAACTTCAAACAAGGGTCAAATCCTAATAAACATCAAAGAGCTCATTTCCAGAGAACCACTATACATTCGGGAGTGTCTTTGATCAAAGCTCAAATCTTATACATCAGAAAAGACATTATTGTGGAGAAGACAAAAAATTGTAGTGAGTATGACAAATCATTGAACCAATATTTAAATCTTAGTGAACATTAGAATAATCAAACTAAGGAGGAACCTTACAATTCTAATCTGTGTGGGAGAGTCTTTAGTCAGTTATCCAGTCTAAACAGAGATAAGAAATCTATGTGAGGAGAAGCCTTGCAAATGTAAAGAATGTGACCTGTGTTTCTGCAGAAATTCAGAGAAAGCTGGCAATAGTGCGGCCATGTTACGAGACTTGAAGGCATTGAAGCCATTAAGGTCCCTGAAAATAGCTACAAAACATTTTTTAAAGAACTTTTTGTTTTGTTTTGTTTTTGTTTTTGACAGAGAGAGAGAGAGAGAGAGAGATACAGAGACAAGGAGAGAACTGAACTGGGGGAACTCCCCAGTTCAGCATATGGGTCCGCATAGTCCGGGGCCGGGATTCGATCCTTGGTCCCCGGCTCTGCAAAGTGAGTGCTTAACCCACTGAGCCATCCCGGCTTCCCCATATTTGTAAGACATGTTAATTTTTTTTAAATATTTAGTATAATTCTAAAGACTTGGTGGCATTTCTAAATGTTAGTTTTAAAAAAAAAATCCAAAAAAACAAAAAAGAGTGTGACCAAGACTTTCACCTCTGCTCAAAACTTATGACATCAAAGAATTCATACTGGAGAGAAGCGGTACAAATGTGAGGAATGTAGTAAACCCTATATTCATCATTCAAGTCTTACTCAACATCAGAGAATTCATATTGGAGAGGAGCCTTACAAATGTACAGAATGTGGAAAAGCCTTTACTCAATATTCAGGTCTTGCTAAACATGAGAAAATTCATAGTGGAGAAAAGCCTTACAAATGTAGAGAATATGGTAAAATCCTTATTTGTCCTTCACATCTTGCTCTACATGAGAGCATTCATACTGGGGAGAAGCCTTACAAATGTGAGGAATGTGGTAAAGCCTTTATTCGTCATTTACTCCTTACTCAACATCAGAAAATTCATATTGGAGAAAAGCCTTACAAATGTAGAGAATGTGGTAAAGCCTTTATTCATATATTATTGTACATGAAAGAATTCATATTGGAGAGAAGCCTTACAAATGTGAGGAATGTGGCAAAGCCTTTACTCAGCTTTCAAATCTCACTCTACGTAGGAAAATTCGTACTGGATAGACTTACAAATGTAGAGAATGTGGAAAAGCCTTTACTTAGCATTTACACTTTACTTAACACATGCAAATTCATAATGGAGAGAAATCCATGAAACTCTGTAACTAAACCTACAACCTCAGTATCAGAGAGTGCTTAATGGGGAGAAATTCTGTATTTGTTTTTTTTTGTTTTTTTTTTTTATCTTTTCACATTTATAGAGAGAAACCATCTTTTTGTCTTCAGTACATATTTATTTCTATTTTACTTTTT
>PVKE010046056.1:0-12391 GCA_004027555.1 Craseonycteris thonglongyai | reverse complement strand
AGAGACAGAGACAGTCAGAGAACCGAACTGTGGGAACTCCCCAGTTCAGCACGTGGGTCCTGCCTGGGCCGGAGCCGGGATTCGATCCTCGGTCCTCATGGCCTCAAAGCGAGCGCTCAACCCGCTGAGCCGTCCCGGCTTTCCCCTGAAACTTTTTTTTTAACATTTATTTTTATTGTTTTTGACAGAGAGAGAGATACAGAGACAGAGACAGAGAGAAGGGGGAGGGCCCAGAACAGTCTCCATATTTGCACATCATTAGTTTTTTCACATAGTTTCATTCCACAGGTGGGTGCAAGGCTGCACAGGGCAGGAACTGGGCCGGGGTCTCACCTGGTGAGAATTGAACTGGGGGCACTCCCCAGTTCAGCATATGGGTCCGCACGGGCCAGGGCCGGGATTCAATCCTCAGTCCCCAGGGCTGCAAAGTGAGCGCTTAACCCACTGAGCCATCCCGGCTTCCCCAATGTTTGAAACTTTTTAATAATAAGTTAAAATAAGTTAGACAACTGAATATTCCATTTGAAATACTAATGTAATTTCTTGTGTCAAAGTAATTTTGTAACTTACAAGGAAATACTAAAATTTACCTCTCTTAATTTCTTCTACTTCTCCTTTAGTTATAAACAAACTGGGAACTTCCTGATGAGCACCAAATCTGTTGGTCCCTAAAATATTCCTAAGATTTGGCTTAGGCTTGGCAAATCTACTTCTCATTCTCAAATTACTGGCCACTTCACAAGTTGTATTCCTAGAAAAAAAGAGAGAAATTTATCAACAATGTAAGAATCCTCTCTCTCACTCAAACATTCTGCCTAGCACTGATGCAGGATGTGCCACCTTCTCAGGTACCAAGCTGTCTATAAGTGTTCATTCCTTAATGCCAAAATTACATGGCAGTGACTTTTCTAAGTCCTGAGAAGGGAAGAGAATCTAGACTGTATTTGTGTAACAAAAACTACATTTACATAAAATTATTTCATTAAAGCTCATTCACATATTGCAGTAATTTAAATATGTAAGCCATTAATCTAAAATCAAAATCAGCCAATCATTACTGGGGGAAAAAATAGCATTATCTACTTTACCTTTACACAAGTTATTAGTCAGAGCTATTAACTAAATTGATAGTTGGTTTAAATATAATTATTAACTGAATTCTGTAATTTATTTTTTAATAAATCAAAAGAAATACTAGTTTAATAAAGCAAAAGAGACCTGGTTGATACAGTGTTTTCCTTTACTTTCTCCACTAAACCAATTTCTTCTTTAGTACTTTGTTCCTCCAATACAATCTTATTTTCTTCTAATGATGAAGAAGATGTACTATTGACAAGTGAAGAAAACTCCTGACATTCATGAACAATTTGGTGATTCACACTATTTGGGCTAAAAGGATTATGGCTTTCATCCTTTGAATGAATGTCAGGAAGTACACATATTCCTAAAGCAGAAAAAAATAGAAAATTAAAATTGAGTCAATACAAATAGATGACAAATAAAATCAATCAATCCTTCAACATTCAACAATTATAAAATTCTATACTGTTTTTGAAGTTTGTTCTTTTGGCTCTAAATTTAAATTTATGTCCTCATACTTCATGCCAGAGAGTTGATTTATTCTAAAACTTAATAATTCTTATAGACTAAAATTTTGGTGCCATGTTAAATAAAAATGAATCTTTTTATTACTTCTAATAACCTCAAATAAATTTCAAGATAGGATCACCCTAATATATAATTTTTTAAAACCTGTATTTATATTTTAGAGATTTGTGACAGGCTCCAATACAATACTCTGCCATTGAGAAAGAAGCCCTCTAGGGAACATAAATCAGAGAGTTTCCTTATAAATATGTAGTTATGGGCCTAAAAGTTTAACACCTAAAATAAATGGCAGGCCACTCACCACCAGTCAAAATAATTAACAAGGAATACTTAATACAATTATCCATTTAAAGTACTTAAAGTAGAAGATACGGTACTTAGATAGTAACAACCATAGCTTTTCTCTAATATCAGCCTAAGATATTAAAAATCTGTGTTGACCTATCTATTGTCTTAGTTCAAACTAACAGAACAGCCTAAACCAAATGATTTCAATGATGACTATTGCCCTTTCATACTGTATTTGATTGTCATGTACTTGTGAAGAGTACCCTAAGAGACAGCTCCTTTGCTAAAGAAAGATATAATTTATAAAGTAATCAGTGATCAATAAGCTCATTTACCAATGATGTTTATGGTAACAACGATAGAGAATTCATTAGATTATTCCACAAATACAAATTATTCTTTATAAACCAAGTACACTATCTCAAAATGGTGGTCAGCCACTATATCTAAAGGGGCTAAATTAGATAAATCAATGCACACATATTATTACCTTTCTGGAAAAACAACAAAGTGATGACAGCTTCAAACGTAAAAGGCAGGTATTCACTTATTACTAAAATGTGGGCATAGATTCTTATAAGTTGGATTTTAAAAGTTTCTTTTTTGAGAACTTATCTTTCATTCTTACCATCACTCTGTTCTATACTGATTTCTGATTGCAACACTAGATCTCCCATTGTAAGTAAAGTTATGGCAGCTTCTGTGCTTCCATCATTGGTACCTTGTGAGAAAATAAACCAACATTAAAACAGAAGAAAGAACCTGGAAATATACGTTTGTTTATGTAGAAACGTTTTTTAATTCATGTGTTTATCCTCTAGTAACAAGTTTCAATATCCTCTGTATACTAATCGCTTAACTAGGGTAATGTTTTGTTCAGCTTATATTCTACAAATAAAGAAATCAACTGTTGGTTTTTACTCACTAAAAATGTCTCCCTCCTATTTAAATAATACCTTCAAAGAAAATGCATCTGCACAGATCAGAGAAAATAAATACTTCTTTATTAAACATTTAATTCTTAACTCAGTTTCTAAAGTAACACTAAGAATCTGTTTCTCCTAGAAATAACACATTCAACAGCTGAAGCTTTTTTTGTTCAATTCCCCAGCAAAATGACTCATTTACTAACTACCCCCATTACTAAATCACCTAGTAGTTTTAACAGTTTCCTTATTAACTAACAATTACCTGCTTCATCTTGGGTATGTTCACCCATGGTCATTTCCTAAAAGAGAAAAAGTAATACCTTAAGTATTTTCCTAAATATATTTTCTGTATCTCAAAAAAGCATTGTTTTACAGGTCTTTCTACACTTTGATTATAATAAAATAGAAACTGGTTTTTTTCCTTCCTTAATTTATAATTATTCTAAAATTTCATTTAAAAAACACAGAAATTAAAAGCCAAATTCTTTTGCCTCTTGGCTTTTATTTTTTTACCTTTTCCTTGTATGACATGCAAATATTATCATATTATAATGTGCATCTACCATTCTTACATTACTTTTGCAGTTTCATAATTCCTCAACTTTAGTAATAAACATCTGCCACTAGTTCTGACAGAATGAAAAACAACGTTTGAAGAATACCACAAATTTTTTACACTCCTAGGAGGCATAAAATTAAATAAATTTTAATAAATTAAGAGGTTATAAAATCGATGTCCAGGGGAAGCCGGGATGGCTCAGTGGGTTAAGCGCTCACTTTGCAGCCCCAGGGTCAGAGGATTGAATCCTGGCCCCAGCCCATGTGGACCCATATGCTGAACTGGGGAGTGGCCCCAGTTCGGTTCTCACCCAGGTGAGACCCCGGCCCAGTTCCTGCCCTATGCAGCCCTGCGCCCACTTGCGGAATAAAACTATATGGAAAAAAACAATGATGTGCAACTATGGAGACTCTTCTGGGCCCTCCCCTTCTCTCTGTCACTGTCTCTGTATCTCTCTCTCTCTCTCTGTCAAAAACAATAAAAATAAATCTTTAAAATCGATGTCCAGCATACAAGTTTAAGGAGTTCTGCTGACTCTCTCCCCACTGAAACTGATGAAACTTAGTTAAAAACAACCATTAAAGCTTCTGGAAATGGTCCTATGGGCATTAAGAGGAAGAAATGTCTACTAAAAAAACTAACAAAAATTCAATAACAAAGGTAAAAGTCTAATTCTCCCATTTCCTTCCCAGCTCAGCAAGGCAAAGACTTCACATTAAACTTCTACAGCCAAGGAAACAACGCCATTTCTCCCTGCAGGTCCCCACTGGAGGGCTTTCTTCCTAGAAAGAACAGGACTTAATTTCTGACATAAGAATCTGGTATCAAACTCATGACAGATAATAAAGCAATATTTATTATGAATATGGACACAAAATTAAACTACCAAACCAAATCAAGCAACATAAAAATTACACATTAAGGGGAAAGCCGGGACGGCTCAGCGGGTTGAGCGCTCGCTTTGAGGCCCCAAGGACCGAGGATCGAATCCCGGCTCCGGCCCAGGCAGGACCCACATGCTGAACTGGGGAGTTCCCACAGTTCGGTTCTCTAGCTGTCTCTGTCTCTGTCTCTCTCTCTATCTGTCAAAAGTAAAATAGAAATAAATATGCACTGAAGATAAAATAATTACTCTCTATAAATATAAAAAGATATAAAAAAAAAATAAAAAATAAATTACACATTATGACCAAGTAGTGTGCAATCTTTGGTTTAACATCCAAAAGTCTATTGATAAAATATATCATATCAACACCATAAAAAAACAAAACATCACACGATCATCTCAATAGGTGCAGAAAAAGCATGTGAGAAATTCCAGTACCCTTTCATGGTAAAATATACAAACTAGGAACAAACAGAATGAAACCTCTTCAATTTGATAAAGCGCCCCTAAAAACTACAGCTAACATCTAACTTAACAGCAAAACACTGAATGCTTTCCCCTAAGACTAGTAACAAGACAAGAATGTCCACTCTCAGGAAGGCCAGGATGGCTCAGCAGGTTGAGCACTCATCTTGCAGCCTGGGGTCCAGGGATTAAGTTCTGGTCCCAGCCTATAAAAATAAATCTTTAAAAGAACGTTCACGCTTTTTTTTTTTTTAAGATTTATTTATTGTTTTTGACAGAGACAGATAAGAGACAGAGACAGAGAAAGACACAGAGGAGGGATGAGGGCCCAGAGCAGTCTCCATAGTTGTACTTCATCAGTTTTTGACACGATTTTGTTCCACACAGGTGGGCAAGGGCCGCACAGGGCAGGAACTGGGCTAGGGGCCTCCCACATGGGAGGAAGAATGTCCACTCTTACCATTTGTATTCAACATTATACTACTGGAGGGTCTAGCCAGGGCAATTAGGCAAGCAAAAAAAAAATAAAGGACATCTAGATCAAAAGTGTTATAAAGTGAATTGTGTCTTCCAAAAAGATATGTTGAAGTCTTAAACCCAGACACAGGAACAGAAAACAGGGTCTTTGTAAATGTAATTAAGAGGAGGTCAGACAGGATTAGGGTGGGCCCTAATGCAGTACAATTGGTGTCCTTATATGAGAAGAAACTGACATACATACAGAGAGAACTGACATATGGCAATATAGGTAAAGGTTGAAAATGAATTGCCACAAGTCAAGGAATGATAAGGATTGCCAACAACTACCAGGAAGTAAGAGAAAGGCCTGCAACAGTTTCTTACTGAGAGTCTCCAGAAGGAGCCATCACTGGCAGCACCTTAATTTTGGAATTCTGGCCTCCAAGATTGAGAGAATAACTTTATGTAGTTTTAAGCTATCCAGTTTGCAGTACTTTGTTATAGCAGCCCTAGGAAACTAATACAGAAAGGCAGAAGTAAAACTATCTCTAGTCACATATGCCATGATCTTATATGTAGAAAATACTACAGAATCCACTATAAACTATCAGAATAAATGACTTCATGAAAATTGCAGGATACAACACCAATATACACAAACCAATTGTGTTTCTATACACTTGCAATAAATAATCCAAAAATAAAATTAAGAAAAACAGTTTCATTCACAGCATCAAAAATAGCAACATACTTATAATTAAATTTAACAAAGAAAGTACAAAGCTTATACTCTGAAAACTACAAAACACTGTTGAAAGAAATCAAAGAATATCTAAATAGATGGAAAAAATAATCTCTTGTTCATGGATTGGAAGACTCAGCATTGTTAAGATGGCAATACATGCCTACCCCAACTCATCCTCCCCCAAAAAGCTGATCTACAGATCCAGTGCAATCCCAATAAGAATTCTTGCCAATGTCCTTGTAGACACTGACAGGATAATTTTAAAATTCACATAAAATTGCAAGGGACCCACAATAGCTCAAACAATCCCGGGGGAAAAAAAAAAACAAAAACAGAATAAAGATGACTTATAATTCCCAATTCCAAAACTTACTACGAAGTAACAGTAACCTGCACAAAGATAGACATATATATCAATGGAACTGAATGGAAAGAAATATATCCATACATCTATAACCAATTGATTTTTGACAAGAATGCAAGACCATTCAATGGTGAAATCGTCTTTTCAAAGAAGTGACCACTGGATGGATAGCCATAAGCAAAAGAAAGAAGTAGGACTCTAACCTCACAACATATAAAAAAATTTATTTAAAATTGATTAGACTTAAACGAATGGGGAAGCCGGGATGGCTCAGTGGGTTAGGTGCTCACTTTGCAGCGCCGGGGACCGGGGATCAAGTCCCGGCCCCGGCCCATGCAGAACCATATGTTGAACTGGGAGCTCCCCTAGTTCAGTTCGTTCTCTTTCTCTGTATCTCTCTCTCTCCCTCTGTCAAACATAAATAAATAAATAAAAATATATTTTTTAAAAAAAAGAGGGAAAGCTGGGATGGCTCAGCGGGTTAAGCGCTTGCTTTGAAGCCCTGGGGACCGAGGATCGAATCCCGGCCCCGGCCCATGCGGACCCATGTGCTGAACTGGGGTGTGCCCCCAGTTCAGTTCTTGCCAGGACCTATGCGGGAGTCTACTGGCCCAGTTCCTGCCCTGCGCAGCCCTGTGCCAACCTGTGGAGTGAAACTATATGGAAAACTAGTGTCAACTATGGAGACCGCTCTGGGCCCTCCCCCTTCTATCTGTATCTCTCTGTCTTTGTTTCTCTCTGTCAAAAATCAATAAAATAAATCTTTAAAAAAAATAAATAAAAAAGACTTAAATGGAAAGCTATAGTTAAAACCATACTACTTTTAGGAAAAAAATAGGAGTAAAACTTCAGTATCTGGGCTTTGGCAAAAGATGCTTAGATACAACAAAATCGTGATCAGTAAAAAAAAAATAAATAAGTATCCTGAACTTCATAAAAATTAAAAATGTTTGTGTTTTAAAGGGAATCATCAAGAAAATGAAGAAGAGGATGCCAGGATGGCTCACAGTGGGTTGAGTGCTTGTCTTGCAGTCCTGGGGTCCGAGGATCAAATCCCAGCCCCAGCCTGTGTGGACCCATATGCTGAGCTCAGGTGTGCCCTCAGTTTGACTCTCGCCACCAGGGCAAGCTTCCCATGTGGAAGGCCCCAATTCAGCTCCTGCCCTGGGCATGCTTCCTATGTAGGAAGCCCCCAGCTCACAGGGGACATGCCTCCCATACGGGAAGCCTAAGACCCGGTTCCTGCCCTGCACGACCCACACCCACCTGTAGAACGAAACTATATCAAAAACTATTATACAACTATGGAGACTGCTCTGGGCTCTCTCTCTCTCTCTCTGTGGAAATAATAAAAATAAAATATAAAAAAAAAAGAAAACAGAAAAAAAGAAAATGAAAAGACAACCCATAGAATGGGAGAAAATACTTGCAAATCATGTATCTGATAAGAACTTGTATCCAGATACAGTAGTAGTCTTCCCCTTATCCACGGTTCTATTTTTCATGGTTTCAGTTACCCATGGTCAACTGTGGTCTAAAAATATTACATGGAAAACTCCAGAAATAAACAATTCATAAGTTTTAAATTGCACACCATTCTGTGCAGCATGATAAATCTTGAGCTGTCCTATTCTAGCTCACCCAGCACAAGAATCATCCCTTTCTACAGTGTATTCATGCCATACATATAGTACAGTAAAATATTTTGAAAGAGGATACAGACCACACTCAACTTTTATTGCAGTATGTTGTCATAACTGTCCTGGTTTACTATTATTGTTGTTAATCTAATTTATAAATAAAACTTAACCATAGGTATGTATGTACACAAAAAAGACTTTATGTATAGGGCTTGCTACTATCAGCAGTTTCAGACACCCACAGGGGTCTTAGAATTCATCTTCTGTGGATAAAAGGGGACAACTATATATAAAAAAATTTGAGGATGCTGGGATAGCTCAGAGGTTGAGTGCTTGCCTTGCAACCACCACTGGGTCCAGGGATCAAATCCTGAACCTGGTTCGTGCAAACCCACATACTGAACTGCAGCACAACTGGTAACCACCAAAATGGCAGTGAAGGTTCTCGCCTCCCATGAGGGTGGCCACCAGTTCGTTTCCACCTAGCATGGCCCCACATCCACCTGTGTGGAATGAAACCATGTCACAACTAATGATGTACAACTATGGAGACTGCTCTGGGCTCTCCCTACTTCTCTGTGTGTGTGTGTCTCTCTCTCTCATCTATCAAAACAATAAAATATAACCTTTAAAAAAAATTTACAGGGGAAGCCAGGATGGCTTAGTGGGTTAAGCGCTCACTTTGCAGCGCCGGGGACCGAGGATCAAATCCCAGCCCCGGCCCGTGCGGACCCATATGCTGAACTGGGGAGTTCCCCCAGTTCAGTTCTCTCTCTATCTCTGTATCGCTCTCTGTCAAAAACAGTAAAATAAATAAATAAATAAATCTTAAAAAAAAAAAATTTACAACTCAATCATAAAAAGACAAATAGACCAATAGAAAAATGGGGAAAGGCTTTCCAAAGATGATTTTAAAATGGACAATAAGTACATGAAAAGATGCTCAACATCATTAATCATTAGGAACGCAAATCAAAACCATAATGAGATCCCATTTCACATCCACTAGGATAGTTAGATCCAAAAAGTCAAATAACAAATGTTGGCAAGCATGTGAAGATACCATAACACTCATACACTGCTGGTGGAAATGTAAAATGGTGCAGCAATTTTGGAAACCAGTTTGCTAGTTCCTCAAATAATTAAACAGAGAGTCATCATATGACAGCCATTATACTCCTAGAACTGTACCCAAGACAAATGAAAATATATGTCCTTGTAATTTATAAACTTATACACAAATGTTTACAGCAGCATTATGTATAATAGCCAACGGTTGGAAACAACCTAAATAAATGTCTATGAACAGATGCATTGAGAGACAAAATGTGGTGCATCCATCTATATGTTAATTGAATGACGTGCTAATATATGCTACATGACAAACCTTGAAAACATTGTGCTAAGTAAAAGAAGCCAGATACAACAGACCGTATTATATGAGTCCATTTACATAAAATATCTAGAAAAGACAAATCTATGGTGACAGAAAGTAGATTACTGGTTGGCTAGGCCTGAGGAAGACTGGCAGAAAATGGGGAGCAACTGCCAATGGACACAGGGTTTCTTTTTTGAGATGATGAAAATGTTCTAAAATTAGTTGTAATGCTGTTTGCACATACCTATAAATATATTAAAAACCACTGAATTGTACACTGTAAATGTATGAGTTGTTAGGTGTGTGAATTGTATCTTTAATAAAGCTGTTTTTAAAAAGTTGTAATTCCAAGTCTTCATTTGCAAAAATAAGATACATGCCAATTAAAAAAGGAAGAATACTAAGCAAAATGCAACTAAATATATTCTAAATAATTTATATTTAGGGGAAGCCGGGATGGCTCAGTGGGTTAAGCGCTCACTTTGCAGCCCCGGGGACCAAGGATCGAATCCCGGCCCCGGCCCGTGCGGACCCATATGCTGAACTGGGGAGTGCCCCCAGTTCAGTTCTCACCAGGGTGAAGACCCCGGCCCAGTTCCTGCCCTGTGCAGCCCCGCACCCACCCTGTGGAATAAAACTATGTGGAAAAACCAATGATGTGCATCTATGGAGACTGTTCTGGGCCCTCCCCCTTCTCTGTCTCTGTATCTCTCTCTCTCTCTGTCAAAAACAATAAAAATAAATCTTTAAATAATTTATATTTAGTATAGGTTTAATGCGACAGAATTTTAATATCTGAGGATATTAAGAGCTATACCACCCAACACACACACACACACACACACACACACACACAAATCACTACTTTCCAAATAAAATATAAAAGCTATGGATTATTCACTAATTTCTATTACAGTTTCCTATATGACAGAAATTAGCTAAGAAGTGCTTATAAGCATTAAAGCTTTTAAAATAAACTTCCAGTCTTTTTAAAGAAAACAGAGAATTAAAAAACAAAACATATTAAAATAGATGCTTACAACTGATAATGCATTCAAATTTTCTTCTTGTTTCATTTCCTGAGTGGTCATATCTATATTTGAGATTTGATGTTCATCAACAGTTATGAATCCTATGTCTGGAACATTCACAGTAATTTCAAGCTGTCAAAATGAAAAGTCTCATTATTTCATTGTGGCATTTAAACATAGCAAAACAAAACAAAATAAACTGTTAAACTAAAGAAATAATTCACATTCATACATGATTTAAAAAATGAAACATAAGTCAATGTTAAAATGATTTGACTTCAACTTGGCAAAAGTAAAACACTTTAGGTTTTTGAGGGGTCTGTCATTCTTATAACCAGTAAGCAAAATTTCCAAGGCTAATCTTCCTAGTACCTTGCATTTTACTTTCCACTATCCCCACTTTGTCCCTACTTTCCCATAATTTGTCTCATCGGGTTCTTAACATTTATGGAGTGCTTCTTAAAAACTACAGAGCTACAGATCAGGATACAAAGCTGAGTAAGACAAGTTTGGTCCTTGCCCTCAAGGAACTCACAATCTAAGAAAAACAGTATGCAATCAACTACTGCACTATACACCATCCTAAGCATTCTAATAGAGATGATTTGAAAGCACTTAAAAGATTTATTTCCCCCAGCAAGGCAATTACCTTCTCTCTCACAATTCCAAAACCTGTGTCACTCTGGATAGCCATGTCAACAGCTATGTAAAATACCGTAATGAACTCACTCACATTTACTCTTCATTGTGCAGTCTTATTGGTCAAAGATCCTAAAATGACTATGATTTATCTCCTAGACTAATCTGAGCCCTATGCCTTTATTAATAGAGAGGTAAATGTAAAAAACTGTGATTCTGGGAAAGCCGGGATGGCTCAGCGGGTTAAGCGCTCACTTTGAAGCCCCGAGGACCGAGGATCGAATCCGGGTTCCCGCCCAGGCGGACCCACATGCTGAACTGGGGAGTTCCCACAGTTCAGTTCTCTCTCTGTCTCTGTCGCTCTCTCTTACTGTCAAAAATAAAAAAAAATTAAAATTAAAAAAAAAACAACAAAAAAAACCAAACTGTGATTCAGTAGAAACTGAGAAAAGAGTCAAGTTTAAAAATTTGCCTTTAAGAATGCCAGGATAAATCCTGGAGCCTGATTTTCAGAAAATTCTGATTATTACGTAGTTTTCACTAGCAATTTTCCTTTCACCCAAAGAAATTTGTAAAATACAAAACAGATAGCTAAATGAATTCACATGCAGTGTTAACCAGCTGTCTTTGCACAAATTTCCTTTTACATATTCTTAGTTTCAACTAAAACTTAAATTCACTATCTTTACTTTGAACTTTTAGTGACAAGAAACAACTTCTTTTTGCATCATTTTTATTTAGCTTCAACCACTCTCATTCACTTTACAACATCCATCCTGTTATTGTTAACGGTGACTAACTAAAGGTGGGTTTGGACTGCCATTCATAAATGTGTATGTACAATATGTAGTAATCCATTAATTCTGGATTATATAATATATTACTTGCATTGTTTTGTTTCCTATTTATTTATTTTCCTTTTTTTCCTTTTCCCACTTTTCTTATTATCATCATCAATGCCATCTCGATTAACTCCTGATTGCGTTTCAAATGACTCAGAAACTATCGTGAATACTTACTACAAAACTGATTCATATATACTACAACATGCCAAGTAGATTACTGAAAATTGAGGCAGAACAGAAAACTTAGAAGTTACAAAGTTGGAATACTAGACCAAGAAGAAAAAAAGAAGCTTTTATAATAAAGTAAAGTTGAAGTACTGTGTTCCTTCACTTCAACATTAGGATGACTATTGAAAAAGAAAAACAAGGGGAAGCCGGGATGGCTCAGTGGGTTAAGCGCTCACTTTGCAGCTATGGGGACCGAGAATCGAATCCCGGCCCCGGCCTGTGCGGACCCATGTGCTGAACTGGGGAGTTCCCCAAGTTCAGTTCTCTCTCTGTCTCTGTATCTCTCTCTGTGTGTCTGTATCTCTCTCTCTCTCTCTCTCTCTCTCT
>PVKE010046055.1:0-12392 GCA_004027555.1 Craseonycteris thonglongyai | reverse complement strand
GGGGGAGGGAGAGTGGGGAGGGGAGGTGGGAGTGGGCACCAGCCTTATGGACACACTCAATAGTATGGTGGTTACCTGGGGAGGGGGGATGAGGGGAGAGTGAGAGTTGTGGGGCAGGGGAGTCGGGAGTGGACACCAGATATATGGTGATGGAAGGGGAGCTGATTCTGGGTGGTGAGCACATAATGCGATGCATAGGTGATGTGATGTGGACTTGTACATACGGAAACTATCTGATTGTTACCAATCAATGTCACCCCAATAAATTTAACCAAAAAAAAAGATGAGTGTCTTTAAAGGAAAGGTCAAAAACTGCAAGTCCATAAGCCAAATTCAGCCTTCAGATGGATTTTGCATATGCTACACAGCCATCTATATAATCATTAAAAAATAAAATAATGCAATACAGAGAGGATGTAATGTAGAATTGTACACTTGGAGCCTATGTAATTATTACCTACTAATGTCACCCCAATCAATTTAACAATGAAAAAATGAAAATAAATAAAATTGTAAATTGATTTAGCTGGGGCTTTTACCAATTTCTTTGCTTAATACCCTTACAGTGTCTAAGTTCAAGCCAGCAATGTGACATTCACAGACAGAATTGGGAGGAGATGTAGAGTAACACACCATTATATCGTCCTTCCATCATACCCATAGGATAGATGTACCTTTAGTTAAAGTGCATATATAATGGTAAATATATAATATATATATATATATATTTTTACATATATTTCTATTTTGTATATAGTAATATAGTAATATATATATATATAATAAAATAATTAGACAGTGATTAGTTTTGAGTGTTTATTACCTTTGTTTAATTTGTTGTAAATTTTTATATTTTAAAATTTCATAATGGCTGTCTAATAACCAACTCTCAAAATTTCTGAAAACAAGTCAGTATGAGCCAGCTTCCCCACACCCTTGAACAACGTGTTGGGAACATAGCCGCTATAGCCATAGTGGTTCAGGCTTTGGACACTGAATTTGAATCTCAGCTTTTACATTTGCTAGTTGTATGAGCTTGAGTAAAGTACTTAACTACACAGAACCTTGATTTTCTCAATGGAAGAACAGCTTAATGTTTATTTTGTGGGTCTATATTGAAGAGTAAATAAAACAGTATATGTGAAGGACTTAGCACTATATTTGGCATATAATTATCACTCAGTAAATAATGACACTGTATTTATTTTAACTCTAGGTAGGAACTGCTTGATTAGATTTGTTTTGCTGCTACCTTGAAAACCTCCCTGTAGCACCTTAAAGAAGTGAGAAATTTTATGAACAGAGAGAAGAAAGAAATCAGGGAAACTGGACCATCAGGAGACTGGAGAGAAGTGTGACATGAGGGCACTGAGAAAGAAAGAGAATCAAAGAGCACCAACAGATACGGAATTAGAATGAAGTAAAGTAACTCAAAACGGCAATTGATTTTTCTAGGTCAAGCCATGTCAACACTATCCATTAGAGAATGATTCTCAGCTTCTTACAAAGGCTGTATAATTGCCGAATAAAAGATTTAAACTATTTCCTTGAATGGACAAGTATCAAACAATCCCATCCTATCCATTTGGACCAGATAATTTGATCATCAGTGGCCACATGACGTACATTCAGCCAGATAGATGTTCTCATATTAAAATTTGTTATTTATACCCAGAAACTGAAGTGACTCAGTGTTGGGTACTGCCATCTTGGGCAGCTCAGATTGGTCCTGAGAAAACAAAGAAAGGAAACTATTTTGTAGAGCTGGAAAAAAGCAAAGTAGCAACAAATAGAAACAGAGATGGCCTGGCCCCATGAAGGAGAAGCGGGTAGGAGACAAGCAATTTTTCTGTTCTTATGAAGTCTGGCTATATCACTTAAACTTTATTTATTTGAGATGAACAATTCTCTCTATAATAAAATGTTTTTTTACCTAAACAGGCTCCCATTGGTATCTATTCCTATTAACCAAATGATTCCTGATCAGACAGTCTTGGCTGGTTTTAAAGTTCTATGAAAATATAAAAATCACAGGATTCTGTATCTTGAAGAGAAGAGATTCCAGCCCTCTTGACTATTGTATGACAATGGATTCAATGGAGTCCAAAGAAATTAAATGACTTGAATTGAAGGACATATTTAATGAGTAATAGAACTAATTCTAAAGTTGGGTTCCAGGTAGTGCCATACTCCTCTGAAGTCCTACAACAATGGTGGGCTTTTCATTTTGGAGTGATAGCATATTAAATATCCCCTAAGAGTGATACTATTCTCAAAGGCCAAATCTCAGTTCCTCTTTGGTGTCTCTTTTTATGCGTAATGTCAGATAAAACAGAGCAGAAACTAGAAGTTGGTCTACCAGGAAGCAGGGGGAACACATGGGCTTTGCAGTTAGATTGATCCATGGTCAAAGTCTGGCTTTTGCCCAGATAAGGTATATACGTGATTATGGGAGACAGACATGACCTCTTTAAGCTCCAGTTTCTCTTCTGACAGACGGAGATAAATAAAATTATCTAGTTTACAGAGTAATTGCAGGATTAAATAAAATAATGCATAAACATAGTTAGCTTACCCCCACAGCCTTGAAGTAAACATTTTCTAAATGTTAAAATTGTTCTTGATCTTAGTATTGTCAATGGTAATTGGCCAAGTAGGAGTCAGAAACCAAGTTCAATGGGCGCTGTATATTTTTACCTTAGGATACAATGATTTCTTTCCTTGATATAATGATATAAGTTTATATAACCAGTGGCAACATCAGCACATGTATTTTTACATGATACAGATCTTACCTTCAAAAATAGATATTTACTAAATCTTTTCTTAAGGATGCAAATGATTTCAGTCCAGAATACAGTTGAGATTTAATGCTGGAAAAGGAAACTTTTATAATGGGCAATTAAAAATGTGGCACCAAATGTAATAAGCTGTGCACATGAACAGTCAGCATTAAAAGCTAGCGCTACCTTTCCTGGAGCTTCTATGAGGCAGAGCTAACAATAATCACTAACCCAGCAGCTTAAAACAGGAAATACTCTGTAAACACAGCTACACTTCATTAATGCAGAAGAACCAAAATGTTTTCAGCTAGAAGGAATACATAATGCAACATAATTAAACAAGTGGAGATGGATCAACCTAGAAACTTTAAAGGACATCATTACAGCTTTAAAATTCCATGATGTGGTGTTTATTAGCAAGGTCATGGTACTCCAGGGCCGCAATTCTCAAGCTTCCATGGCACAAAAATCAACATGAGGAACTTAAACACTTAAACAAGTACATTTTCCTGGAAACCACCTCTAGACATTAACGTTCAGTGGTTCTGTAGTACCAAACAGTGATCCACAATTTTAATCAAGCTCTCTGGGTAATGATATAATCCACATACGTGATCCTGGCAGAGCTCACTCTGACAGACACACTGATCTAGAATTGCAGATCAAGTAACTTTGGGGATGGAAAAGAACATGAGGTTCTGCAGAGAAAGCTCTTCTCAGTAGGCTCAGAATGAAGGCGGATTTAATTCTTTAGGAAGGGATAAACAAAACAACTCAAACTATGCAAGTCTTTTCAATGAACTGTACCTTGACTCTCACTGAACATGTGAGGGTGGATTCTGTGGAAATACCAGGTATCAGTGTTAACTCTGTTTGAAGGGAACCCAAAGGCCAGTGCAGAAGCAGAAGTATGAGTATAAAAGAACCTCAGGTTCAAGGAAACATCTGGAGGCAAGAGAGGTATTTTTTTTTTTCATTAATCTGTAGCTATAAATATCCAAACACACATTTCTGCAATAGTGATTACCAAATACTCACTTTAAAAACACCTCAAAAAACGAAGGGATTCTGGGGAAGCTGGGATAGTTCAATGGGTTGAGCCCTCACTTTGCAGCCCCAGGGACCGAGGATCGAATCCTGGCCCTGGCCCGTGTGGATGCATATGCTGAACTGGGGAGTGTCCCCCAGTTCAGTTGTCACCGGAGTAAGACCCTGGCCCAGTTCCTGCCCTGTGCAGCCCACATCCATCTGTGGAATGAAACTATGTGGAAAAACCAATGATGTGCAACTATGGAGACTGCTCTGGGCCCTCCCCCTTCTCTCTGTCTCTGTATCTCTCTCTCTCTGTCAAAAACAATAAAAACAAACAAACAAACAAAAACGAAGGGGTTCTAAATTTGAGGAATAATATCCTTCATCTGATACACTGGTGTTGCACCTTCCCAGTCAAGGAAAATAGCAACAAAGCTTTCCACAAAAGCCCTCGGACTGGTATGTAGGACATTAAAACTCATCTCTGATACAAATTCACTCTGCAATTTGGGGCAAGTCATTTCATTTCTCTGTATCTCACAGTGGTCTTGACATCTCAAAAGTATATCCATATTTTAATTGATCCCATCTTATAGATAAGGAGACTGAGGCACAAACAGATTAAGTACCTTCTCCAAAGTTACTGTGCTGGTTTACTTTATATATCAACTTGGCTGAGCCACAGTATCCAGATATTTGGGTCAACGTTAGGCTGATGTTTCTGTGGGAGTGTTTTTAGATGCAATTTACATTTAAATTGGTGAACTCTGAATAAAGCAGATTACGTTCCATAATGTAGGTGACCCTCATCCAATCAGTTGAAGGCTGAAATTGAACAAAAAACTGATCTTCCGGAAGTCCCAGGCTGCCGGCAGACACCTCCAGAACTCATCAACAATATAGCCTCTTCCTGGCTTGCCAGCAGATGACCTTCAAATTTGAACTGCAATCTTTTCCTGAGTCTTCAGCCTGTCAGCCTCCCTCATCAGATTTTGGACTCATCAGGCCTCCAAAAGTGTTAAGCTAATACTTCAAAAGAAATTGTGTGTGTGTGTGTGTGTACACACATACATACATTTTACTGGCTCTGTTTCTCTGGGGAAACCTGACAAATACAGTCACAGACTGGCCAATGAATTCTCCTGAGGCTGCTGCTACTAGAACTACTACTACCAGCACCACCAAGGGTAGAGCTAGGCTCTGGCCCCAGGAAGTCTGGCCACACAGCTGGAGAATACCGAAGACTTTATAATGCCAGAGTTCAGCCAAGAACTACCTCTGTGAATTCAGAGCCATCGGTGCATGTAGACGAGGAAATGGGATTTATTCTTAATGGTTTTTCTCTGTCTGCCTACCCTGATGATTTAGTTTAACTGGGCACAGTAAACTCATGAAATGTGAAAGTGCAAGCAGTGATACTGAAGAACTTAATTCCATGCATGTTTGATTACAAGAAATGACATGTTTGGGGCCATCCCTAATTTTTTGCAGTTAATTTTAGGAAGGGAAAGTCATCTTACAAAAAGTATCTTATTGACGGAGACCAAATAATAATAATAATAAATAAGTGTAGTAATAATTTTCAGCATAAGATAGTCTGACTCACTATGAAAGTCATGTTATTTGTTGGCTTTGCTTTCTGCTCAGAAGACATGGTTCTGGAAAATTCTTGGAATAGTTGCTGGTGGTAAGTGGATTTAAAACTATACATCTCTTTAAAATTTTATCCTATTTTATTTCAATTTGACTAAGTGATAGTAGGTTCTTATGCTTCTTTTGTAATGTGTATATATATGTCAGTAATTGTTTTTCTTTTCAAAACCCAAATTTAATTCATGACACTAAGGTGTAGGTGATCCTACAGACCTTCAAAGTAGCCCAAGAATGGACATCATAAGCCAATCAATCACCACCAATCATCCGCAACAATGTATTGCATCTTCTTTTAAGTTAATTTTTGATGCCCACAGAGAAGTCAAAAAAGGCTTTAGGGGATGCCGGGATAGCGAGGTCTAGGGATCAAATACCAGCTCCAACCCTTGCAAACCCACGTGCTGAACTGTGGCGCAACTGGTAACAACTGAGCTCTAGTGGCCAGGGTTCTTGCCTCCCATGAGGGAGGCCCCCAATTCGGTTCCTGCCCTGGGCAGCCCCACATCCACCTGTGTGAAAATGAATCTATGTCACAACAAATGATGTACAGCTGTGGAGACTGCTCTGGGCTCTCCCCCTTCACTGTTTTTCTCTCACATTCTCTCAAAAAATAAAAATAAATCTTTAAAAAAATGTTTTACAAACTCAACAGAAGCTCCTACCTTCAAATGTTCTCAGTAGTGAGACCTGTAAAGAATTTGCTCATGGAGGCCAGCCCTCTGTCTCCACTACAGTTAGAGCACCCAAAGGCCGATAGCTCGGGAAAGACAGGGCACCTGCAAATGAAGGCAACATTCAGTTAGAGTTCAAGACCATTGGACTCTGGTTTTCCTACATAACATACACATTGTCTATCACTCCCCTGACCCAAACTATCAACTCTGAAACTTAGGTTACAGTGGAGGAAATAGAGGTGGAAGAGTGAGTTGCTCTATTTAGGACAGAGGCTGAGCCATTGCAACCAGGTTCAATCAGTGCAAGAGAGAGATTTGGAACATTTGTGTAGTTTCCTTCCTCCCAAATGTCTAGGCCCCCAAAGGGCTATGCAGACTTGCCTCTGACTATTTCTATTAAAAGCCTCTCTTCCCATAAAATGTCACTGGTTATATGGGTTTGTTTGTATTGTCTTTGAACTTGATGTATGTTATTCTACTTTTGTCAACATCCATTCCCATTTTCTATGAGCTTTAAATTATCCCAGATGCTAAACAAATGTGAATTCTTTGGAATGTGACTGGCCTCTGTAATCTAGTTACACAATCACTACTCTTCCTCTCCAAATTCTGTGTAACTGTCAATTTTAAGCATGTATCGTCTGTGGCATTTATATGCTGTAGTTTAAGACAGATGCCAAAGGTATAAAAACATAACCTTGACCAACCATTATCAATGTCCAGACTATTTAAAAGGCAAATAGACTTTCAAGATTGAATGCTTATCTGCTATACACAATCACTCTGCTCCAACATGTATATGCCTAATGCCAATTCTTTTGTTAGTTGCCTGTCAAGGCACTTGCCACTAGGTATTTAGCTTCTGGTATGGTCTATACAGAATACAGCCAGAGCTTTAAAGATGTCAATTTGGATATTAAATATCTAAATCAGGTTCAAAGTTATCTGATGCTTATTTTTCCTCAACACTATAGTGTGACTAGCTTCCCTGTGTTCAAACTCTGCAGAGACGGTGTCTTGCTTGATAAAATTGTGCCTGATTAAATTATACCCTAACCTGACTGTGAAATGCAGGCTAGACATTGGCGTAATAAAAATGCATGACCCACATGCCTTTTGCTGAGATTTACATCTTCCCTATCTTCAATCTTCTGCTATTGTTCTATTATTTTAATATTTTTTTATTTTTGCTTTTTGCATTAAGCTTTAAGCATGAAAGGAGGAGGGGCATTACAAACAAGTAAGAACAAAGAGAACAAAGCTAACACAGGGAAGCATTTGCCTCGTCTCAGTAGACATTTGCAACACAGTTTTGTGTATTATTTATGAGTTACAGAAATAGGCTATGTTAACAGACCAAGGAAAGAATATTAAAAAAAGATAAATCAGATAACTTTAGAATACATAGGGTGGGCCTGGGGAAAAATATATTTGCCTTTGTCCAAAAACAGATCAATATCCTTCTTTTAAAAAGGAAGCTTTTGATGAAAAACCTCCATATGATACAGAAATTTCCTGGAGCTTTCTAACATCAATGGCACTGTCTTAATGCTGGCATTTTAAATGATTTCCTTCCTTCCTTCCTTCCTTCCTTCTTTCCTTCCTCCATTTCTTCCTTCTTTCCATCCTTCCTTCCTTCCTTTCTGTCTTTTTTTTTTTTTTGTCTTTTTTAGAGGGCCTTTTTAACAACCAATTTTGTGTTGTCAGCTTGGCTATGTAATAGAACCTAATTCTGTTGAAAAAGATTGAAAATAAATACAGTGCTCAAAATCCAGCTTAAGTAATTAAACCATTGATTAACCAAATAAAAACCACATCATATTTGGAGTTTAAATGCTTGTTTAAGTTATATGTCAGGCTTTCTTCTATAGGAGTTGAAAAACTTGATTAATGAAAGCTGAATTCTGTGGAAAAAAGAACTTAGTTGTTCCATATGTCATAAAAAAAGGCTTGATTGGAGTCTAAGCAGACTGTAATTCTTTCCTTTCTGGAGGAAAATGTGAAATTCTTTCCACAGCTTTTAGACTCTGATCTCAAAGCTAAATGAATTACTTTTGTCTTCAGAATTTTTGCCAATATGAGACCAGCCATATCAGGATGAACTCATGACGGGTAGAGTGGGCAACTGTACGGTGAACTTCAGAATGCTGGGTTTACCCCACTCCTCTGAGTAAGAGCCCACTGGCCTAACACACCATTATATATACTGTATATATGTATGTGTGTATTTATTTTTTAAGATTTATTTTATTGTTTGACAGAGAGAGACAGAGAGATAGAGACAGAGAGAAGGAGGAAGGCCCAGAGCAGTCTCCACAGCCATATATCATCAGTTTCAACATAATTTCATTCACACCCATGGATGTGGGGCCACACAGGGCAAGAACTTAACCGGGGTCCTCCTGCATGGGAAGCACATCCCAGTTCAGCATATGGGTCCACACAGGCCGGAGCTGGGATTCAATCCCTGAACCCCACCACAGCAAGATGAGCACTCAACCCACTGAGCCATCCCAGCATCCCTTAACACACCATGATTAACAATGTAGTGGACCTTTAGATCTTCTGATTCTTCAAATGCTGCAATCACTTGAAAGCTGTAGTTTGATCAAAGCCTTGTGCATAAGTAAAAAAAAAGGTGCTAAAAGAGAAAATCATTTTTTGAAAAATATCTTAATGTTGCGTTGGGCTAGATCTGAAGTGCAAACCTGCTCAGTTATCCTCTTGGAGTGCAGGCAAGTGCTGGGTTTCATCTTGAACACAGAAAGTTGGTGAATTGACTTTGATTTCTCCACTCCACACCCCCGCCCCCCTTAGAAGCAAATCACTATTAAGTCAATCCAATTGCACCTCGGTCAATGCTCAGTAAGAAAGTAGGCATGGAGCTGCTCAGCATTCTAGATGTCTTCACTGCCGTTTAATGACTTGTTGAGTATAGAGGTATGGAGTGGGAGTCGGTGGTGAATATGAGTATGCTTGGCACAGCCAGAAGTTGTTCATTGCTGGAAAGAGAGACAGTTAGCATTGCTTCTAGGAACCTTCACATCATGAAACTGTGAAATAAAAAGCTGGTGGTGGTGGACGGTGGATGGTAGATGGAGACCGACCTGGAAGGTAGCTATTCCAGTCATTCTAATGTTTGCCAAGCATTGTACTATATGCTGGGGGCAAAAAACACAAGTGGGCTCTCCTGCCTTAATTATCATGGTTTAATCAGAGAAGTTTTATGCAACTAGATAATGTCGCAAACACATACAATGTGTGCATTAATATTTGGACTATGTATGAACATTGAAATAGTGCAGAGATAGGAGTGATTACTTCATTGTTCTGAAAACAAGTTCAAGGTAAAATGTACAAACTGACAAAAGATTTAACAGTAGAGTACTTTGAAGCTTTTATCTGGACCTTAGTGCCCTTCTTTTCAAGGCAGAAGGCATGGTGTTGGTGTGGGGGGTGGAGGGGAGTGGGGGCACTGTTAAGTGAAAATGGTGATGGAGCAAAAGTTTGGCTGGTTTTTTCCCTCTGCTCCCCATCCTTCATAAGTGAAACATATTATTCTTAAGTCTCTTTGTTATTACTTCTATTTGCAGACAAAACTTGACTTTTACAAGCTTAGACTGATAACTAAACCAGAATAAGTGAAGTGAGAGCCATATAAATTCATAACTAAGATGCATAATAGATTTGCACAAAAGCATACAATTTATTCTTTAATACCTTAAGGAAAATTTCATATGCAAGGGAGTCATTTTATTCACAACCTTAGCTGAGAAGAAATTGGATTGAAAGAAATTCTGAGGACATGGAAGTAATTATGCCAATTTATAAAAGGTATTTGGAAAAATGTTTAGTACTTGCTTATTCTGACACAGCCCAAACACTGGACACATTTGCAGAAGCAAATAAAAATAAAGAAAACACCAAATAAGAAATAGTAGCTTCTCTTAAAGGGGAATGCATTACCAAGAACAACCTCCAGAGGGGTAAGAAGGGGAATAGAGCAGTACTATTGAACTTTCTGTGGTGATGAAAATGTTCTGTATTCATGCTATCTGATATAGTAGCCACTAACCACATGTGGCTGCTGAGCACTTGGAATGTTTCTAGTGTAACTAAAAAACCAAATATGTATCTTTTCTTTAATTTTAGCTAACTTACAGAGTTACATTTGGCTAGTGGCTTCTGTCCCGGGTAGCCCAAATCTCAAAAATAGCACTATAGATGAGGAATACTGAATTCTACTCCAATATCTTTCACACTTTATGAGTTGATTTTCATCAAATATCTCCTTTGTATCCCTATTTTCCTATTTTTAAAACAATTCATAGCCTTAAAGTAAAGATGCCAATGTCATAATACTTTTTTGACATGGGTTCTTTAAATGTAAATGTCTTATTAATAAGTTCTCTAGTCCAAGCAATAAAAGATTTGGAGACACAGTTCAAAATTTTATAGCATTACTTCAGGTAATATAATTGTAGAAAGGAGTTTTAAAAGGTCTCTCTGCTCAGAAACCTTGAACAATGATAGGCTTTTATATAATTTCAACCATGTATAATGGGAAAATAAATGAGGAAGCAGTCAATTCTGAATGGGAAAGAATTGGGGCATGGTGGATTTGGGCTGAACATGATAAAGTGAGGAAGGAGGGTCCTTTCAAAGGAAGGAGCACATTAGCAAGGGCATAGAGGTGAGAAAAGGTGGGGTTGGCAAGGCTGCTGAAAAAGTATATGGCATGGCTCTAGTGTAGTGCACTGTGGTTAAAATTGCCAAGAAATGTTGGTTGAACTGATTCCCTGAAGAACCTAAAATGCCTACTCAGGCTTCATATTATTGTGTAGGCAATGGATTTTGGGTGAGAAACAAGATTGGATCAGAGATTTAGAAAAATAATTCTACTGTTCATTTTAATGAGCTTCCAGAAAAATGTGGAATAATAAAGACTAGTTAGAAGGTTATAGGAAGAGGTCTAGTGAAAGGTAAAGATGAACTAGTATCTCAACAAAGAAGCAATTAAAAAAAAAAAAGGCTAATATGGTTCAATAGAATCCATAGAATTTGGTAACTTAATAGATGTGAGTGTCTAGAGAAAGAAAAAGACTAAGGTTTCTATAAGGCTTTAAGTTTGGGTAGCTGAGTGATAATAGTCATCAAGCTAAGGAAGAAAGACAAGACTGGGCTTGTTGACTATGAGGTATTAGCTTGGCATCCACTTAAAGATGAACAAATACAGGGATGAATTAAAAGTCTTCAAAGGGGTATTAGGTCAACAGCTCAAGATCTACATGTCCAAACATGAGCAAGCATTTAGTAGATATTAGGAATTCAAGTCTTGAGCTCAACAAAGAGATCATGAATAGAGACACAATTATTTGAGTAAAAACAATAATGAAAGTCCTAATAGTGTGAGCCTATTAAGAAGACACCTTTGTGTAGCTCACAAAGGGGAATAAGGACTGGATATGGTAAAATAAGGATTCATATTTTGGGTATAAGTCAGCAAAGCAGACAGAGAAGCAAAAAAAGAATTTGGAGATCTCAGAAAGAAAATGACTGAGTTAAGAGAAGAATAGATTATATATACTGAAGTCTACATACTCAATAAAATACAAATACCAAAACAAGCTGTTACTTTCCATAAATTACTTTCTACTTGAGTAGGCCACAGAGTAGGACAATGCTATGGAAGCTTCATGGAAACAGTCTGTCTGACAGGAAGACCATTGTCTGGGGGTGGGTGGGATTGAAGGGGCCATGGACATACAAAGGAAGATTCCCTATGCTATACACTACTATACATTGACAGAAAGAATAAGGAGTGGAGCCAAATCTATATAAGCGAGACTTGGGATGAGCCAATGACAGTTATCAGCAGTGAGGAAGGGTCAAAGACCAGCTGTTCTTTCTATCTAGACTCGGAACAAATGACTTTTGCTCTCTGAATCTCACTTTCCTCTCCTCTAACAGAGGTAGAATTTATAAGATTCATAAGAAAGTTGTGAGGATTAAATGAGATGATGCACCTGGCATGACTGGGGGTTGGTAACTGTTAGTAGTCTCCTGCTCTTGTCCCTATTCATAGTGTGGTATCAGCCCATGAGTGTTGTCCTTAATGTGTCAGTTGAATGCAGAGTCTCATTTGGTGTACTTGGACAGATCCCAAGCCCCAGGAAAAGCACAATTTTGTCTCATCCTAAGCTGCCTCACCACAGCATTTGCACCTTTAAGTCATCTCATTTAATCCTCA
>PVKE010046054.1:0-12392 GCA_004027555.1 Craseonycteris thonglongyai | reverse complement strand
TATGTTTGTCCCTGTGGCTGAGGTGTGTCTCTTGTAGGCAGCATATGGTTGGATTTTGTTTTTTAATGCAGTCTGCTACCCTGTGCCTCTTTATTGGTGAATTCAGTCCGTTTACATTCAGGGTGATGATTGATATATGAGGATGTCCTGTATCCATTTCTTCTTTCCTTTTTATTTTTTTGTTGTCCCAACTTTTCTCCATTTATTTTGATTTCTTGATTCAGGTCGGATAGCCTCCTTTCGTATTTCTTGGAGTGCCGGTTTTGAGCTGGAGAATTCCCTCAGCTTCTGTATATCTGTAAAGGCCTTAATTCCTCCTTCATATCTAAAGGTTAATTTTGCTGGATAGTTAATTCTTGGCTGGAAATTTCTCTTTTTTAATATTTTGAAGATTGTGCTCCACTCCCTCCTGGCTTGCAGAGTTTCTGCTGAGAAGTCTGGTGACAGCCTGATAGGTTTTCCTTTGAAAGTTATGTTTTGTTTTTCCCTGGCAGCCTTGAGGATTTTTTCTTTGTCATTGATTTTTGTCATCTTCAGAACAATGTGCCTTGGGGAAGATCTGCTAGGGTCTAGGTAGTTAGGGCTTCTGCTTTCATCTTGGATTTGGGGCTATAATTCCTCCCACAGGTTAGGGAAATTTTCATCCACTATTTGTTTTAGTAGACTCTGAGAATATTTCTTCTCGCTTCCTTCTGGTAGCCCTATTATTCTAATATTGTTCTTTCTGATGGAGTCAGAAAGTTCTTGTAGGGCTCTTTCATTTCTCTTGATTTTCCTTTCCCTTTCTTCTTTTCTCTGTGACATTTCCATGTTTGTATGTTCAATTTCACTCATCCTTTCCTCTAGCTGGTCAGCCCTGTTTCCTATGTTGGTCAGTTCTTGTTTGAGCTCTCCCATGATGCCTTTCATTTCAAGGAGTTCCCTTTGGTTCTGCTCTAGCGTCTCAATTTTGTTGGTAAAGTACTCATTTTCCTCAGAAAATTTCTTGTTGAAGTCATTTAACGTCTGGGTACTTTGCCAGCATTGAGTGAGCTCTCTGAGTGTCTTGATTAATGCAGCCCTGAATTCTGTTTCACTTAGATTTGATTCCAAGTGTGCAAGGTCCTTTACTAAAGACTGTCCCTGATCTTCTGGAGGGGCTTTGGATTCTGAGGTGTGCATTGTGGTTTATGTGGTTCTTTTTGCTTTATGCATGAGTGTCTTTTCCCTCTGTGGGTTTGCTTATCAGATGGGCTTCTCTTTATTTGTTCTTTTGGACTCAGTTGTGGTAGAAGGAGATTTTGGGAGAGGGCCGGGGGAGAGCAGAGCGCTTCTGTGTCCTGGGGCACTTCATGTTGCTGTCTTAGCTGTTAGATAGCAGGGTTGTAAAGGTGTGGCCAGTGGTGGGCGCATGTTAGTAGGAGCTAGGGTGGGCCTGAGACACAATAGCAGATTCCTCTTTCAGCAGGGGGGCTGGTGGTTCAGTGTGGGCGGGGCGCTGGTACTCTGGTCTTTCCTCCTCCTGCCTGCCCCTCCTTCAATCGTATCTGTATGGCACGCCTGCAGGGCAGCACTTGGATGGGCTGGGGTTTGGCAGACGCCCTGGTCGGCTGCGCAGTCCCGCGCACAGGCAATGACAATGCGGAGACCCGGCAGGCAGCCCAGTTGCGCGCGCATTCTGCAACGCCCCAGAGGCCCGGTGGGCAGGACACCAAAAGCCCAGCTGCTTGCTTGCGAGCAGGCAGCAGCGCTGCAGCGGTCCAGTGGGCCGGGCGCTGAAAGTCGGTCCCGCGCACAGGCAGCGGTGCTGTGGTGGCCTGGCGATCAGCGTGCCAAAAGCCCTGTAGCACACTGGTGAGGAGGCAGTGGCGCTGCGGGGTGGCCTGGTGGGCGGGGCACCGAAAGCCCTGTGCGCGCACGCAGTGATGTGTAGCGGCCTAGTGGGCGGGGCTCCGAAAGCCCTATTGCGCACTTGCAAGCAAGCAGCGGTGTTGCTGCGGCCCGGTGGGCGGGGCACCGAAAGCCCAGTTGCTCGCTGGCAGTGGCGCGGGGGAGGCCCGGTGCGTTGGGCGCCGAAAGCCCTGAGCGCACAGGCCGTAGCTCCGCTGGCGGCAGCTGCTCTATGCTCCCGGCTCTGTTGAGACTGCCGGATTCACTCCAAGCACGTCCAATGCAGCTATGCCCACTCAAGCCCCAGCCCTCACTCCAAGAGCCCTGTGTTCAGAAGGCGCTGCTTCACAGTCAACCTCCTCCGTAAATCAGGGGTGCTGAGCTGTTGTGGGCTGGTGCCCTGCTCTCACCCCACCCACCGGGAAGTGCAGCCGCCCTGCTCCACAGTCCCTGCTCCACTCCAGGCTCTATGATCTGATTAGGGCACTGTATGCTGTCCCTTGAGTTCGGATGTTAAATTGTCCACAGTCTTGTGGGGATTCCACGCTTCCTAGGTCTTGGCTTCCAGCCTGCCCTCGATCCAGCTCCACTTTGACTGTAGTCCCCCAATCCCCCTTTGTTTTTGCCATCCTCGGGCCGCACTCAAAGTCTCTGTCCCCGAACCACTGCTTCCCTTTTCCTCTCCTGCTCTCCCTTTTTTCTCTAACCTTTGTGTGTTGTTCCGTGTTGTGTGGTTCTCTTAGTTGAGGTTTCTTCTCAGGGTTTCCCCTGTGGATTCCCCTCTGTTCACAAGGCCCTTCCCAGGCAGTTATCGGCGTTCTCCTCTCATGCCGCCATCTTGGATCTCTCTCTTTTCACTTTCTTGATGGTGTCCTTTGCTGTGTAGAAGCTTTTTAGTTTGATATATTCCCATTCATTTATTTTTGTTTTTACTTTTCTTGCCTTTTGGGGTCAAGTTCATAAAGTGCATTCTTAGCCCAATGTCTATAAGTTTAGTGCCAATGCCTTCCTTTATGCACTTCATAGTTTTGGATCTTATTTGGAGGTCCTTAATCCACTTTGAGTTAATTTTGGTATGTGGTGACAGTTCACAGTGCAGATTCATTCTTTTGCATGTCGTTTTCCAATTTTCCCAGCGCCATTTACTGAAGAGGCTTTCTTTTCCCCATTATATATTTTTTGCTCCTTTGTCAAACATTATCTGCCCATATTTTTGTGGGTTTATTTCTCTGTTTTCAATTCTGTTTTATTGGTCTGTATGTTTGTTTCCCTGCCAATATCAAGCTGTTTGTTTTTTTTGTTTTTGTTTTTTTTGTTGTTGTTAAATTTATTGGGGTGATATTGATATCAATTACATTGTTTCCAGGCCATTCTGTTTTGATTATTGATGCTATGTAGTATAGACTGAAGTCAGGGAGTGTGATGTCTCCAGCCTTATTTTTAATTTTTTTTTGGAGGATTGCTATGGCCATTTGGGGCCTTTTGTGTTTCCATATGAATCTGATAATTTTTTTTTAAACATATTAAGCACTTAGGCTATTTTGTCTTGCTTACCACTTGGCCCGTTATGTCAGATTTTACTGACGTGCTGGCGACTGGAGATCTGTTCAGGTTGCTATAAGGGTGAATGTTTATATGTAGAATATATTTATTGTGTGAATATTTATTATTTACCGCAATTTGTACGATGTATTATTTTAGAAATGCTTTATATACAGTCATTTGTCTGCAATTCTTGTTCCAGTGCAGAAAAAGATTTTTCATTACCTGTGAATGTGAAAATGTCCCCTAAATGGGGAGAAATTATAGCAAAGAAAAACAAAAAAGGAATAACCATTTTAAAATGGAAAGACAAGCAGGACATATTACTTATTTAAAATTTATTAATAGAATGTAATTTTTTAAATTTTATATTGTCACTTAACATACAATTCCACGGCCTGCACAAAAAGTATACTGTCGGTCACTGGTGACTGACGTGGTCCAAACGGAAAGTTCAGTGTCAGTCACTGGTGACTGACATGGCGCTTAATGTGTTAAATCTATATCTTGAAAGAGTGTTTGTAGGATTTTGATGGGAATTGCATTAAATCTGTATATTGCTTTGGATAATATGGCCATTTTAACTATGTTGATTCTTCCAATCCACGAACATGGAATATCCTTCCATTTTTTTGTATCTTCTTCAATTTCTTTTAATATTGTTTTATAGTTTTCCATGTATAAGTCCTTCATGTTCTTTGTTAAGTTTATTCCTAAGTATTTTATTTTTGTTTTGATCACAAACAGTATCATTTTTTTCATTTCTTTTTCTGAAGTTTCTTTGTTTGTATATAAAATTGCTGTGGATTTTTGTAGATTGACTTTGTGTCCTGCAACTTTACTGTATTCATTTATTATTTCTAACAGTTTTCTGGTGGAGTCTTATGAGCTTTTTATATAAAGGATCATGTACTTTGCAAAAAGTGACAGTTTAACTTCTTCCTTTCCATTTGGATGCCTTTTATTTCTTTTTCCTGCCTAATGGCTCTGGCTAGGACTTCCAGCACTATGTTGAATAGCAGTGGTGACAGGGGACATCCCTGTCTCATTCCTGATTTTAGAAGAAAAGGTTTCAGTTTTTCCCCACTCAGTATGACATTCACTGAGGGTTTGTCACATATGGAATTTATTATGTTGAGGTATTTTCCTTCTATGCCCATTTTATTAAGTGTTTTGATCATAGAGTTCAATGAATATAGATTCATTGTGGGGCAAATATTGCTTCAGCAGTTTAGTTGTCTTGAATTATTATGAGAAGTAAACAGAAATACTGTACTTCTTACCTCATAGAGAAAACCTCTAAGTCTGAGAATGATGACAGCAAAGGCAGAGAGCCTGGCCAGCCATGTTATGCCACACTTTAATTGGAAGCAAGGAATACAGGGAAGCCAAAGGTATAGGCAAGCAGTAGAGAGAACTAAAATGGTGTTTTTCTCACCTCTTTCAAGGCCAGTACCACAACCAGTTTTGTACTGAAGAAGGAAAACTATGTAGCTTATGGAATTCTAGACTAAAACTCTATCCCTGGTATACAATGATGATATCCTTGATCCTCCACTAGGAAGTCATGTGTTTAGAGTTGTTTCTTCAGTTGTCAGAATGACTTATAGCATTCTCCTTCTGTGACTTGTGACTCATTCTTTGAATATGGTTGACTGGAGTTAAAATATAAATGGTAGGAGAAGAGACTATGTAGTTGCATGAAATTCTGGCATTTTTAGTACCACAAACAAGTAATTAAAATTATCTAGGTCCGAAGGTAGTAGGAACATATCAGTAACATGTCAGAGTAAGCCCAGAAGAAATTATAAGAAATTAGTATATCCTTGGCCAAGCATGTTTAAAGCTTTAGGCCCAGATGCCTTGATAGGTACATGATAAAATAGATATGGGCATCCTGAAAAAATTACCAGACCCAATGAACAAGCTTGAGAGAAGTTTACATAATAAAACAGGTTGCTTATTGTAGACTTATGCATCAAATGCTCAATTTCTGCTGGCAAAGCATTATCTTCCCCAAATTCAGAAATCTCATGTTCAGTGTCAGAAAAATTTAAAGTATGTTTTACATCAGAGGTATATAATCAAATTTTCCTTTATCTGAGTGTTGAGAATGTAGAAATCAGGTAAGTTTATTTAACAAATATTTTAATCTCTGTAGTGCTTTAGAATCCCAACAAGGCTCTTTAGATGTACTACTAAGAGAAGGTGAGAATAGGCAGGCTTTCGAAACCTGCAGCAGAGCTTTCATTTGTTGAATACTCCTCCATGTGCTTGAAGCTTGACTATGTTCTAAGATTTTTGCCAAGTTTATAAGAGCTTCCACTACTCGACAAATAGAGCTTCCCTACACAACACTGTGATTTATCATACATCTCAGAAATAATAAACAACCAGGGGTACCTGCATAGCTCAACAGATTGAGCACTTGACTTGCAACCACAAGGTCTGGTGATAAAATCCTGGCCCGGGCACATGTGCTGAACTGTGGCACATAACTGGTAACAGCCAAGATGGCAATGAAGGTTCTTGCCTCCCATGAGGGAGGCCCCCAGTTCTGTCCCACCCTGTGTGGCCCCACATACACCTGTGTGGAATAAAACTATGTGAAAAAACTAAAGATGTACAACTATGGAGACTGTTTTGTCCACCCCCGCCCCTTTTATCTCTCTCTCTCTCTAGAAAAAAAAAAAGAAAAGAAAAGAAAAAGAAAACAAAACAAAACAATAATCAGATCTGTTAAATGTTTGCTATTGTTCATTAACAATTCTAATTCAAAACAAGAAACAATTTAAGTGTTTCTGGCAAGCTGACATTTCTTGTTAATGATGCTGAGGGAAAGCTGGAATGCTGCCATTAGCCCTTTAACCTAATCAAGATTATACAACATGTAAATCCAGGAAGGCTTGCAAAATATAATTACAGTTTTCTTGGATGTCCATACTATTTTATTCTATTATTTTTTTCTGTCTCTTATTTTTCTTTGTCTCCACTGATGACTTACTGTGGGCATTCCTCTGAAGTTCAATATCTAGATTTGTTTTTCCTTCAAGAACCCATTAACTTTCATGATCTCAGTTATCATTTCATATAGTTACCAAATTATTGTTTTCAATCTTTACTGTGCAAAGTCTTTATTACTATATTTTAATTTTTTTTTTACTTTTTCAGGAGAATACCATACAAGATCTTTCCCATAGGGTTAAGGATTAAATCAAATTGTTTGATGTGGTTCCCAACTTACCTAACTCAATTATTTAGTAAAGCTATCCCTCTAGTATGCACTTGGGACTTAGAAAAGAAGTAGTAAAAAACAAAATAACAAAAAACAAAAGCAAAAACAAACAAACAAAAATCCCACCAAATATGTCTTGATAATATGCTTACTTGTCTCTCTTTATTTTTATGCTCCCACTGTTCTATGCTTAGTCTCTGGCATAGTCTTGTAATTTCAATAGCTATTGATAGAATTGAGGAAAAGCCGGAAGACAATGCAACATTTTGAACTATATGTACATCAGTTATAGAAAAAAAAAAAGCCTTTTAGGCTCTTTTGACTATTATGTACAGAGCACTGCACCAGAGCCCTATCATTCCAAATCTCATAGTCCAGAGTGGAAAGCAGACATCTGAGTAGACAAACTGCAGCAATATAGTAAGTATCATAACATAGTACTTTTAGAAACCACAATGGTTCTGATCTCTGTTGACATTTGATTGTTTGATAGTCATAATAAAGGGCACCTATATTATCTATTAATGTGAAATAAGACATTGTCATGTTTTAAAACTTTGATTAATAGTTTTATTTTGTATTGTAACTAAAGTTTTTATTGAGAAAATAAAAAATCTAAACAAGATTTCATGGGTAGAGTGTAGAAAAAAAAGACTGTTGTCAAACCCTTTGAAAGCATCTGTTTAAATAAAAAGGGATAGCTTATTAATTATTATTTTTAATTAAGTTGGGCCCTTAGGATCTTTTCTTGTTAACAGGGTTAGCTGGATACTGTTTTCTCTGTGTACTTAAAATTAATACAATTTTAATTTTTCAATATTGGTTTACATTTTAAGCTGATTTTCTTCCTGCAGGTAATTCAAATTAGTGAGGTTTTACTACATTGCAAGTTAAAGGGTGTCATAATAATAATTGACCCCATGTCTCTTTTAACACTGTATCCCTTGAATAGATAATTTACAAAAATTCTCAGCTGCATAGATCTCAGACTATTCTATGGGGGAGCTAATTATCTTGATTTTTTTTTTCCAACCAAGTATGAAACTGGATCAAATCTATAACAAATACGGTGTGGAGAGAATTGGTTGATAAAACAGCCCCTGAACTAAGACATAAATATAATTTATTTATAAAAGTATATTAGCTTTCATTATTAATGTTATGATAGTAAAGTGTTTGCTTTGAGTTGGCATCAAATATATGATGATGGAAAGAAATCTGATTCTGAGTGGTGAGCACATAATACAATGCATAGAGAGTGTAATGCAGAATTGTAGACATGTAAACTACATAATTGTTACCAAACAATGTCACCCCAATAAATTTAACAATAAAAGAAGTATATTTTAAAAATATTCTGTCACCAAGATATTATCATATCTTGGGAAAAATAGTGAAACTACAAAATTCTGATTACTCCATATATCTGCCTCCTTTTCCCTCATATTAGATACTGTGTGATTGCTAATAATCATGAAACTAAAATTTCAAAAGTATTTTCTAAGAGTTTTTATAAAACAAGATGAAGAATCAGGCCATTGTAAGACCTCAGCACCCACTTGACTGCCATGTACAGATCGTCCAAGCAGAAAATAAATAAGGAAATAGGAGCCTAAAAATATACATTATAGCATTGAATAGTTGACATTTATAGGATACTCCATCCTGCAACACAAGACTATACATTATTTTTTCTAATGCACATGGAACATTTTCAGGGATAGTCCATACACTGGGGCACAGAACCAGCCTCAGCAAATTAAAGAAGATTGATATCATACCACGTGTATTCTCAGACCACAAAGCTTTGAAACTGGAGACCAACTATAAAAAGAAAGCAGAAAAAAAAATCCTGTGTATGTGGAGATTGAACAAAATGCTATTAAAAAATGACTAGATCAAAGAAGAAATAAAACAAGAGCATATATATATATATATATACACACACACACACACACACACATACATACACATACACAGACACACATACTAACAACAATGGAAACACTACATACCAAAATTATTGGAACACAGTGAAAACAATAAGAGGGAAATTTGTATCATTACAGACCTATCTCAAGAAACAAGAAAAATCACAGCATCTTAACATCCCATCTTTATTTTTAAGGTTAAGCAGTTTATTGGAAAGAAAAAGCTCTTGAACGAGAGTGGACACCTGAAAGTGGAATGCCCACTGAAAGAAGGAAAATCGAAAAGCTCTCTAATGAGAAGGAGCACCCCAAATTGGAATGCCCTTAACGTGCCATTTTAAAGAACTAGAAAAAGGGGGAAACCAGGATGGCTCAGCACGTTAAGCATTCATCTTGAAACCCCAGGATCTGGAGATTGAGTTCTGGCCCAGGCCCATGTAGACCCATATGTTGAACTGGGGTGTGCTTCCCATATGGAAGGTCCCCATTTTGGTTCTCTCTTGGGTGATCTTCCCATGTGGGAGATCCTCAATTTGGCCCCAGATTGTGGCAGTGTGCCTCCCACGCAGGAGGCCCCTGGCCCAGTTCCTGCCCTGTGTGGTCCCTCAACCACCAGTGTGGAACCAAACCATGTTGAGAACTCATGACATACAAGTATGGAAACTGCTCTAGACCCTTCCCTTTCTCTTTGTCTCTGTCTCTCTCTGTCAAAAACAATAAAAGAAATGTAAAAAACTAGAAAAAGAAGAACAAAATACTCACAAAGTCAGCAGAAGGAAATAAGTAATAAATATTAAAGCAGAACTTAATAAAATTGAGAACAGAAAAACAATAGATAATATTAATGCAAGAAAGAGCTTCTTCTTCGGAAAAAACAAACAAACAAACAAAAAACAACCATAAAATTGACAAACCACTGGCCAAGCTCACCAAAAGATGAAGAGAAAAATCACAAATATCCAAAATTATGAACATTAGAAAAATTATGAATGGTACTACAGAAATACAATCATAAGAAATTATTATGAAATGCTTCATGCTACCAAATTTAACAACTTAGAAGAAATGGATAAAGTTTTATAAACATATAGTTCACCTAGACTGAACCAAGAACAGGATAACCTAAATAGACCAATCAACAGTAAAAAACAAAGAAACAAAAACAAAACAAAACAAAGAAACAGAACACTTTAAACAATTATCCAAAACCTTCCCAAGGTGAAAGTCCTGGACCAGATGGTCTTACTGAAGAGTTTTATCAAGCATTCAAAGAACTGATGCCTATCCTCCTCAAACTATTCCAAAAAACTGAAAATGAGGCAATACTCCCCAATTCATTCTACGAAGCCAACATTACCCTGATACTAAAACCTGGTAAGGATGATGCAAAAGAAAGAAAAGTATAGACCAATATCTTTGATGAACACTGATGCAAAAATCCTATACAAAATATTAGCAAATAGAATACAATAATGCATTAATACAATTATACATCACAAGCAAGCAGGATTCATCCCAGGGGCACAAGGATGGTCCAACATTTGTAAATCAATTAATATAATGTACCACATAAGCAAAATAAGAGATAAAAACCATATGATTATCTCAATTGATGCACAAAAGCATTTGACAAGATACATTCATTTATGATCAAAACACTGAAAAAAATGGGAATTGAAGTAAAGAACCTCAACATAATAGAGGCAATGTATGAGAGATCCTTAGCTGATATTATACTGAATTGGGAGAAGTTGAGGCCTATTCTCCTAAAATCAGGAATAAGACATGGATGCTTCCTGTCACCACTGCTATTTAAAATAGTGCTGAAAGTTCTAGCCAGAGCAATCAAGCAAAAGAAAAGAATAAAATGTGTCCAAATTGGGAGAAAAGATGTTGAACTGTCACTGTTTTCAGATGACATGATTCTTTATACAGAAAACTCTAAAGACTCTACCAGAAATCTATTACAATATACAAACACTGTAAAGTTGCAGGATACAAAAATCAATGTACAAAAATCAATTGCATTTTTATATGACAACAGTGAAACATCAGAAAAAGAAATGAGAAAATCAAAAGCTTTTTGCAATTTCAACAAACAGAATAAAATGCCTAGAAGTAAATTTAACAAAAACATGAAGCACTTATACACCAAAAGCTATAAGATATTATTATTAAAATAAATTGAAGAAGACACAAAGAAATGGAAAGACAGTTTATGTTTGTAGATTGGTATAATCAACATAGTTAAAATGGTCATATTACCCAAAACAATATACAGATTTAATGCAATTCCCATCAAAATCCTAAACATTCTTTCAAGAAATAGATTTTAAAAAATCAGATTTGTATGGACCCTAAATTGTCAAAGCAATACTACAAAAAAAGAATAAACCTGGAGACATCATACTCCTCGATCAATGTTTACTACATTGTGTGAACTATCATGCTTTGGTATTGGCAGAAAAACAAATACACAAACCAATGGAACAAAATTGGAAACCCAAATAAACCCACAAATAATTGAACAGATTATTTTCAACAGAGGAGTGAATTATATACCGTGGGGAAGAGAAAACTTCTTTAGTATATGGTGCTTGGAAAACTGAAAAAAACTTGCAAAAGAATGAATCTGAACTATGGTTTGTCACCATATGTAAAAATTAACTCAAAATGGATTAAAGACCTCCAAATGAGACCCAAAACAACAAATTGTATAGAAGAAAACATTGGTACTAAACTTATAGACCTTGGGTTCAGGGAGGACATCATGAAGTTGAACTCAAAGGCAAGGATCATAAAAGCAAAAGTAAATGAATGGGACTTTACCAAACTGAAAGGCTTTGGCACAGCACAGTAAACTATCAATAAAGCAAATAAGCAACCAACCAATTGGGAGAAAATATTTTCAAAGAATGCTCATATAAGGAGCTAATATCTAAAATATACAGAAGCCAAGATGGCTCAGCAGGTTAAGCACTCAATTTGCAGCTCTGGGGACCGAGAACTGAATCCTGACCCCAGCCCAAGTGGACCCATATGCTGAACCAGGGTGTGCTTCCCATGTGTGAGGCCCCCCCTGGTTTAGCTCCTGGCTCGAGGGGGAGTGCTTCTCATGCTGGAGACCCCTGGCCCAGTTCCTGCCCTGCATGGCCCCTGCTCACCTGTGTGGAATGAAACCATGTTGAAAACTGATGATGTACAACTATGGAGACTGCTGTGGGACCTCCCCCTTCTCTCTGTTGCTGTCTTTCTCTGTCTCTGTCAAAAAAGAATAAAATAAAAATCTTAAAATAATAAAACATATAAAGATCTTGTACAATTCAACAACAAATGAAACCAAGAAATCTAATTGAAAAATGGGTAAAAGACCTAAACAGACACTTCACCCGTGAAGACTTACAAATGGCCAACAGATATATGAAAAAATGCTCAACTTTATTAGGTATTAGGGAAATGCAAATCAAAACTACAATCAGATACCACCTCATACCTGCTAGAATGGCTATAATTAACAAAACAAGGAACAACAAGTGCTGGAGAGGCTGTGGAGAAAAGGAACTTTTGTACACTGCTGGTGCGAATGCAAATTGGTACAACTGCTATGGAAGACAGTATGGAGATTTCTCAGAAAATTGGAAATGGAACTACCTTATGACTGGCAATCCCTCTTCTGGGTATCTACTCCCAAAACTTAGTTTGTAAAAACGTATGTATCCCAATGTTCATTGTAGCACTGTTCATGGTGGTCAAGTCATGGAAACAACCAAAGTGCCTTTTGATAGATGACTGGATAAAAAAGCTATGGTACATAT
>PVKE010046053.1:0-12393 GCA_004027555.1 Craseonycteris thonglongyai | reverse complement strand
ATAATGTTAGAACTGTATGGTGTCATATGGGCACTAGACTTCTCAAGGGAGCATTTCATAAATTATACAAATGCTTACCCACTATTCCTTACACCTAAAAATCAAAATTAAAATAGGAAGAGAGAGAGAGATGAGAGAGACGAGGAAGAGAGAGAGAGAGAGAAAGAGAGAGAGAGAGAGAAGCAAGCTGACCACCTGTGGAACTGTCTCATTAGGAAAACCACATTTCTGCGTGTTGCCGGTTGGGTAGTGGTGTGTGAACCTCTTGGTCATGCAGCACTGGGCTGGCTACAGGAGGTCTGCTCTGAATGGGGCCCACCTCAGGTGATGGTATCAGCGACCTCTGCTTCACAGGCAGGTGCCTGAGGCAGCTGTGTGATCAGGGCAGGGTCTTCCCAGAAATCTCCTCAGCCATGTACATTGCATCTTTATCTCTAAAGCACACATGAGGAAATGGGGGGGTGTAGAAAAGTCCAGTGGTTTGACTAAACCACAGAGAATGCTGATTGGAGCCCCCCACCCCCACCACACTGCACGCACTTGGAGTTTGCAGAGAAGGTGTACTTGCCATTCACCTGTGAAGTGATGGTTCTCTTCAAAAATTGATTACAGTCTGCAGACTGGACTAAGGCACTAACTACAAGATAATAGTCTGCTTTCACATTTGTCGTAGTATATGGCGATGATAAAGTTTTAACAATGGAGAGATGACACACAAGATCATTATTTCCCCAAATGTGTTGGTGACTGTAGGACTAGTATGCACGACCCTGTGACCCAGTAGGGAAAAATATTCCCTGTGTATTTAAATAAGCATGCAAAATATTGGGCTACATAATTGTAAACATGTTTACTACGCGACTTCTCAGAATTTTTAATCTGCTTTTATATGCTGTGACTTTCTAAAACTCAAATGTAGCAAGCAGTGTTCCCGCATGTATTTGAGTGTGGAATACCCCCAGCCACCCCCATCCACATATATCTTCATGGGAGCAGAATTTGATGAAACATTTGAAAAAATACTGGCTGAAATGTACATTAAAATTCCAGCAGGGCTAAAGTAGTTTTCTCTATATTTCATCTTGTTTAAAAATTTTCCTTGCGACAGTTTTGTAGGTGAGACTTCAACACCTTTCCCATTGAGAGAGGAAACAGATTTTCATGCTCTGGTCATTCTATACTTTGCCAAAGTAGTTATACCTAAGTGAAAACCTGACGCAGATACAATTAGAGCCATAATGTAGTCAGCAAGGAAAATTAGGCACAGTGCATCATGGGGAGCAATGAAGATTAGGAAGCTGTGAAAACATCTGCCCAAATCACGTCTGAAGAGCGATTTCTCAGGTTTTCAGCTTCCTTGGAAAGCTGAGATGACTTTTCCAAGCACACACTTGTGCCGCATTCACCGTTCCTCGGAGCACCGTGTCAAAGCCCTCACCCACCTGTGCTCTTGGCAAATATTGAGCTCTCTGCAAATACTGAGCTCCCGGATCCAGCAGCAAAACAAAAGGAGCCACAGGGCCAGGAGGGACCCAGGTGACATCGTGAGCACAGACAGCTTCTGACTCCAAAGGGTTTGGTCATCAGAATAAACTTCTTTGTTTGAGTCCTGAATCTGTCTGTGCAATGCTGCACCCATTTTGGTCCTGGGACTTTTGAAACGTCCTGGGCCACCTTCACAATTTATTGATTCCTTCGTGTTCATTGTCTTACACTTAAAATATCAATATTGACTAAATACCCATGCCTTTGGCCATCATCTCTGATAAGCTATCCTTACCGGACAGCTTTTTTCTTCTTTTTCCCCCATTTCCCAACCACTCCTGATACATTTGGGGAACTTACTAAATCTCATTTCAGATTTTATTTATATAGATAAAATACCCCAGCTTCTGAAGGTCTATACCCTGCAAATGTGGCATGAGAGAGGATTTTTAGAGCATAAAACATGTCTGTATCAAGTTGATTATAAACAAAACAGGTTAGTGGAGAAATTAACGGTCCAGCCCTGTGAGACAACCTGCCAGAGAATAAACAGCTTGTTAGTTGTGACCCTGGACAAGTAGCCAATTATTCTGTGCCTCATTTTCTCCACCTACAAACTGGGGAAGATATACTACCCATCTAATTTGGTTATTATAAGGATTAATTGAAATATATATATAAAATATATACAATATGTATATATGACTTATTATTTCTACCACTTAAAATAAAAAAAGCATCTTAGAATAAAGTGTAGAGATTTTTTTAAGTATATATTTTTCTTTTTTAAGGCCCAGATTATAAAAAGGATCATCTGCCTAAAGTTCACCAGCATACTTCCTATATAGGAGACAAGTGTCCAGCATTAGAGAAAACTGGAGATCTCAGATATTTATGGAGGCCTGCCTCAATCGGAAGCTTAGCAGCAAAATATAAACACGCGTATGTTGGTGAAATCGGTTGGGGAATACCAGAGTATAACTTTATCAACAAAACACGGCTCGAGACTGGCTTTCACATTAAGGTATTCCTCTTACATTTATGTCCCTTTTTGCATCCTGTTTTCTGATTTGAATTCTTTCTGAATTTGCTCCCATGGGAAACATCATGCACTTGGACTGTCATGGCGAAGTCGTGGGATGTGAATTTTGCAGAGAAGTAAAGTAGGGTGACCAGACATCCTGCTTTTGGCGGGACAGTCCCGATTTTTAACAATTTGTCCCACGTCCTGCAGCGTTTTAAAGAAGTCCCGATTTTTGGAAAGAATGCACGACAAGCTAGGGAACGGCGGGAGATAGACCCAATTTTTAATCAAGAACCCCCTCCCCTCGGTCAATGGTGTCCCGCTTTACCAATGTTAAAATCTGGTCACCTTAAGTAAAGGTGTGACTAAATGTGCTTGCTCAATTCTTCCCGTTTAGTCCCCTTGATCCATGAGAGGAGAGGTGTGAAGAAAATGAAGTTGTGGGTGATCCGAAAGCCCTGAGGTTCGGCTTGTGGGTGCAGTGAGTCCCATTTACGCTGCGACATCCTCACACTTCCTCATTGCAGCACTGCTTCGTGAGTGGGAGGTGCAAAGACAGAAGGCTGTGCTGGAAAGCGTCCACACAGCTCACCAATGAGTCCCGGAGCTCTAAAAGCCACTGTGTTGCTAATGCCTCTGAATCACGTCATCCAGAGGATCCTTAGGAACCTTGTCTTGTTTCCCCTTGGGGCTGTGGGTGCCAGCACAAGCCCGTACGGTCCCCTCTGGAAGAGGAGACAGCACAGGTGACCTTAGAAGTAACATCTGAGAATTTAGACTTTTCCTCAGGCTAGCCTTTGCATGATCTGAAAATGGAACATGTATCAATTGCACAATCGCTGGATTTCCTCAACTTCTTAAGGCAATATAGTACAGCCTCAGACAGTACAGGCCCAAAAAGAAAAAGCCTTTTTCCTGCCCAACTTATAGAGCAGTAGGGAAATGTGATGGGGAGCTCAGTCTTTGACGTCAGACTGGCCTGGGTTCAGATTCTGCCTCTGAGGTTGGTCTGGGTCTGTGACCTTGGGTTGGTGAGTTCATGTCTCTGCGTCTCCACTCCCTCTTCCACACAACAGTGTTCAGAGTGCCCACTTCATAAAACCACTGAATTCCTGTCCTAGTTCTGCCACCTACCAGCTGTGAGTAGTCTTAGGCAAGTTCCTTCACCTCTGTGCTTCAGTTTCTTCATTATGAATTGTAGTGCTTACTTTACCCAGCTGCTACAAACATTCAAACAAGTTAATATTTGCAATGTGCTGGCAGCAGTGTGTGGCACATATTAACCACTCTATGCGTTTAATATTATTATTGTTAAGTTGTGAGGATTAAATGTGGGAACACAAGGAAGGCACTCACAAAGCTGGGTGTGTCGCCTGTGGCTGAAATCCAAATTTCAGCTCTTAGCACTGTGGTTCACATTCTCAGTGCCAGTGCAACAAGCCAAACGCTCAGGTTCTTAAACTGTGTCCTGTTCCACTTAGGCAATAATGATGAAGATCAGAAACTCGATTAAGTATCAAAACTGGCTACTGGCAAAAGGAGTACCAGTCCCAAAGCAAGGCAGCTGGTTTGAAGAGAGCCCAGAACTTTTGTTGCCTTGTTACTTGTCTCTGGGCGATGCCCTGCATTGGTCCGCAGCACTCAATCTGTCTGCCCATCTTGATCATGTATAGCTTCCCTTCCTTCTTCGTCTTTCACTGCAGTACACATTTGTCTGCTCAAAGACACACATTCAAGCATGTCTTGGTTTTGGAAGCAAGCTGGGAATCCAAAAGAGACATCAGCCATGACTCTGCATTCCAGGGGGTGTTTATTTTGTTTCTTTCATTTGTATTTCACAAGTGGCTTCAAGTCACCACTGTGTCAGGGAGCATTATTTTCTATGGCATTGAGTGTCAGCCATACAATGATTTTTCTCCCCACAACTCGTGACACACTCAGAAGCTGGTCTGGTTTGACACAAGCTGTTAGGGCCGTTGATTCTCATCTGTGCCATTTCGTGGCCCTGGCATTTTGACAGTAATTGTTTTTGAAGGATTTAGCTATGTCAGGTAACGATCTTAATATCTTAAAGGGTTCCTTGGACTTTGAACTTCATAATGAGCAAAAAGATTTGCTGAGAATGACTATACATATTAGCGAAGAAATAAATATAATGTTCCCATCAGTTAAGGCCTAGGCTTTGTCATCGAGGCTGTTAATCTTTCCCTCTGCACGCATGGCAGATGGCAGTATTAGTGTAGCCTCAGACTTAGATTCCTTATCAACCCAGTTCTTCAGGCAGCTGCTTTCGATCAATAAGACTTGGCGTGGGTTGACGTTTGAGCTGATACACACACTCACTATGCATAAAAACAAGCTTCTAATTACAAATAACATATGAGAGACTCTGTGGCGTTAACTCACCCCTCCTCACTGGGGAGGCGGTACATTCCCAAGTGTGATGTCACTTTGGCAAATGTCTAAATCCCTATCCAGTGCCTTCTCTGGTTCCTCGTCGTTAGTGGACCTCTCTCGCATCCCTCTGCCCACCTGGTCCACAGTTCCAGTCAAGATGGCACTTTGTTTCAGTCTCACTTCAGAGGAATGCAGTTCCTCAGAACTTTGATTTTAAGCACAAACTTTCATCTAGTGGATCTTTACAGCCTAAACAGCTACTCATCTGAGTTTGCTGCTCCGGGTTTGTAGAGAGCTGGCAGCTAAGGGAGGTTCTCCAACCTGGCCTAGCAGCTTCCTACCTGGGAATGGTCTCTCCTAGTTGGGGGGCACTGCGAGGGGTTCTGTAGATCATCTGGGTTTTGGTAGAAAGATAATAACTTCCAGACTGAGTGACACGTGAAAAATTTCCCCACATCACTGAGGTCAGTAAATATCACAATATCAGGTTTCCTTTTTGGATCTTTTTATGTTTAGCTATTTCCTACCCATTCGTGTGTGGGTTACAGTTCTGTAATGATACACATGGATATAAGCCAGTAAAGATCACTGCTTTTGTTATTATCTCAGATTTAAGAGCTGTCCTTTTTTTTTTTTTTAAATGGATTTTGTCTCTGCCAAACTATGTGTTGTTTCTGGAAGAATATGTGGAGACCTTTGAAACAATTCCTTTGGTTTCAACCCCATGCTACACTGAAGACAATTCTTTTTTTTTTTTTAATTAATTAATTAATTTTATTGTTTTTGACAGAGAGAGAGAGAGATACAGAGACAAAGAGAGAAGATAATAAAAAGTAAAATTTGCAACGCTTTAAAACTTCTGCCTCATATTGATTTTTGACAGAGAGAAACAGAGACAGAGAGACAGAGAGAAGGGGGAGGGCCCAGAGCAGTCTCCATAGTTGACATTAGTTTTCCATATAGTTTCACTCCACAGGTGGGCACAGGGCTGCGCAGGGCAGGAACTGGGCCGGGAGCCTCCCGCATCGGTCCCGGCAAGAACTAAACTGGGGGCACTCCCCAGCTCAGCATGTGGGTCCGCATGGGCTGGGGCCAGGATTCGATCCTCCGTCCTTGGGGCTTCAAAGCGAGCACTTTACCCGCTGAGCCATCCCAGCTTTCCCGATGTTGAGTTTCTTGCTAGCTGTAGAATATACTGACCTCAGGTTGATTGTTTCATTAAACATTTTTCTCATTATGATTTATGTAGAGAAAAACAAACAAAATGAGCTGCCATTGATTTATACATTTACTATGTGAGGAAGGTACTGCAATTATTTCCATTTTACAGATGAAGAAACCGAGGTATTGACAGGTGAGGTTTCTTGTCTAAAGCTACACAGCTAGTAAATGGTGGAGCTGGGATTTCAATCCTGGCCATGAATTTAAGGACTTAGTGGGGACTAGAGTGTATATTAGATGAAGTGATAGAGAAGGAAGTTAGAACATTAGACTGAAGCCACTGTGTAAAGTATATATTTTTATCTTTTTTCTTTAACACAAGGTCTGGCTGTGGTCAATTCCAATTGCCTTCTCATATTAGATATGTACCCTTTTTTTGTGGCCCTCTCAATATTCCCACAACTTCCCATTCTGTATTATTTGCACACAATACACTTCATTTATAATATTAATATGAATTATTAGATTTCACCCACATATTTGGTATAAGATGCAGCTTATTAATAGTTATTTTTTAATTTTTATTTTAAATAAGCACTTTATAGTGTTTCAAAACATATCATCAAATATAATCTTATAAAAATATAGACAAGACTGTGAGGTCCTACCAAACATCACCTCTTTCTTTCCCCAGCCTGACCCTGTGTGTTCTTCTAAACTGTCCATCTTCACACAACAGTGTCCAGGAAATTTTTCAGATTCACCCAGAAAAAATAAGTATTTCCAGTGTAGAGTTGATCAGTGTGTAGACCATCAACCCATATTTCAGAATTTCTGGGTGTCTTTCACCCCAAATTTCTCATTTACCTTTGGGTTCATTTGGGTAAATCACAGCCAACAATGTTGGGTCTCACACTCTTAATCTTCAGATGTCATCAATATAGAAGATTTTTAAAAAGATACTAAAGCTTCCTCTTTCTACCAAGTTACACAAGCAAAATAGAAAATAGCTTTTCTAAAATTAGGCGTCTGAGCCGCCCCCTTCTACACCATCACGCGGCGCTAGTACTGCGGCCAGCGATCCGGCCTCCCCAACTCTTCCCGGGTTCCCGGGTTCCCGCTGCTTCCCGACCATGGATCCCCGCAAAGTTAACGAGCTTCGGGCCTTCGTGAAAATGTGTAAACAGGATCCGAACGTTCTGCACACCGAGGAAATGCGCTTCCTGCAGGAATGGGTGGAGAGCATGGGGGGTAAAATACCACCTGCTACTCATAAAACTAAATCAGAAGAAAATATCAAGGAAGAAAAAGCAGATAGTAAGAAGGCGGAGGAAAACATAAAGACAGATGAACCATCAAGTGAGGAAAGTGATCTAGAAATTGACAATGAAGGTGTGATTGAACCAGACACTGATGCCCCTCAAGAAATGGGAGATGAAAATGTAGAGATAACCGAGGAGATGATGGATCAGGCAAATGATAAAAAAGTGGCTGCCATTGATGCCCTAAATGATGGTGAACTACAGAAAGCCATTGACTTATTCACAGATGCCATCAAGCTGAATCCTCGCTTGGCCATTCTGTATGCTAAGAGAGCCAGTGTCTTCATCAAATTACAGAAGCCAAATGCAGCCATCCGTGACTGTGACAGAGCCATTGAAATAAATCCTGATTCAGCTCAGCCTTATAAGTGGCGAGGGAAAGCATACAGACTTCTGGGCCATTGGGAAGAAGCAGGCCATGATCTTGCCCTTGCATGTGAATTGGATTACGATGAAGATGCTAGTGCAATGCTGAAAGAAGTTCAACCAAGGGCCCAGAAAATTGCAGAACATCGGAGAAAGTATGAGCGAAAACGTGAAGAACGAGAAATCAAAGAAAAAATGGAAAGGGTTAAGAAGGCTCGGGAAGAACATGAGAGAGCCCAGAGGGAGGAAGAAGCCAGAGGACAATCAGGAACTCAGTATGGCTCTTTTCCAGGTGCCTTTCCTGGGGCTATGCCTGGTAATTTTCCTGGAGGAATGCCTGGGATGGCTGGGGGCATGCCTGGGATGGCAGGAATGCCTGGACTCAATGAAATCCTCAGTGATTCAGAGGTTCTTGCAGCCATGCAGAAGTTATGGTGGCCTTTCAGGATGTGGCCCAGAACCCAGCAAACATGTCAAAATATCAGAGCAACCCAAAGGTTATGAATCTCATCAGTAAATTATCAGCCAAATTTGGAGGTCAAGCTTAATGTCCTTTTGACAAATAAAGCCCTTGCTGAATGAAAAGCAGCTTAGGTCACCGAGTGGATGTCGCAATAATACAAACCAGTGTACCTCTGACCTTCTAAAGAAGAAAGCTGGGTGCTTTGAAGAGAATCCCTATCCCTCTGCCCCAAATGCAGCTGTAACATTTTACAGTGGTTTGCCATTAAGATTATATTTGTTTAGATAATGTTTTCCTACTAGGAATTACAAACTTTAAATACTTTTAAACCTTAAAAACATTTAACAAATTAAAAGGGTGTGTTAAACCCTAAAAAAAAAAAATAATAAAATAAAAATAAAATTAGGCGTTTGTGTATTGTTGCTATTCCTACCCAGATGGGCCTGTATTCAGTTCTCGCTTAATGTATTCTAGTTATTTGCATCCTATTTGTGGTTTAATATAAAAACAATGGCATTAGTACCTTTCATCCTGAAGTTCTACATAAGTGATGCATTTTCTGATGCCTTGGTAAGCATTCAGTAAGGGAATGCCACACCATCAGTGAGGGAAGAGAAACATCGGTGAAGAGGCCAAATAACCCCCCTTTTTCCTGAAAATAGTAGATTAACTCTATTAACCTCCTTATACCCAGGTGCTATATTTTCCCCATTTTACAAAACTTGGCTTCATAAGATTTGTCATATAAATGGAAGGAAGTCATTTCCTTCAAAACTTTTATTTGTTTCTGAACTTACACAAATACCTTCTATGTTTGAAACTTCCTTTTTCTATCAGACCATGAAAACGACATGGCAGCACGCCATGTGCACTCCCTGAAGCCCCATGCAGGGTAATGTGTTCAAAATAGAATGACCTCTGTTGGTAGCTAGGAACATGCCCACCTCCACAGGGCTTTCTAAAATTTCTCTCTCTTGTGGAGGTGACTTTATAGATAATTATTGGCGAATTGGGGGGAAAAAACACATACCGGTACTAATTTTCACACTTTTTGTTAGGATGTGGAAAAAGAAAGAAAGAAAAGGAATTCAGTGTAATTTAGAGCCTAGTGGGTGATTTTATTCCTTAGTTAATGAGGGCTAAAAACATGCCATGGTGGTTCCTAACTTTTGAAGGGTATGACAAAAAAATCCCCATAGCAGTTCCTAGATTAGTATTTGGTTGAATATCTGGAAGAAGGTGTGTATACCACAGGGTGAGAATCTTGGGGGTCATCTCAGAACTCTGCCTCCTACCTGGATAATAACAATCCTTAGAGGATTGTTAAATGGATTAAGTGAGATAGTTCTGTAAAGAACTTAGTGTAGTATCTAATATAATATAAGGCAATAAATGGGATGTAGTGTTATTACTATCTATAGCCACTATATTTTCTTGCCTACATAGATTCTTGAATTGTATTATTTATTATAAGTACATCAGAAACATGATGGAATGTGTTGCTCATTTTGGATACACCACAGAAAACAGAGAAAACAGGCATTAATTGGCAACAAACTCATAACACCCAATGTTTAGTCTATTTGCTGAGAGTTGGTATACTTTTTCAAATTATTTAAAAACATTGAAGTTAAAAAAAAAAGAAAAAAAAAAGACCAAGACATAATTCATACTGGTACTGTAACACATATGTAATGCGACATAACACGAAATATGGGTCTCTGCATTGTTTTTTTGTTTTTTGTTTTTGCTTTTTTAATAAGAAAAATGCATCACAGAATCCATGCCGTAAACACTGACATTTTTCAGAAAGAATTGTTTTGTTTCTGCTCATGCTTTGAATATAAAATGAATACTTCAGATGCTCTAGTCACACAAAGGCCTTTATGCCCCTGTGCTCCTTCCAATAGTTCCAGTCTAGAATGGGCAACATTGTGCAATTTGGTGATTCAGCTACAACAATGAGAACACGTCTCACTGGCTGTGGGAAGAAAGACACCTAAGGGGTTAACAGTAATATTTTGCAAATTGAGGCAAGTAAAGAAAAAAACAAAAACGATTAGCATAAGAAAAGACAGCCGTAGGGGATTTTCCACTCAAATGTTTGGTACTAAGTGCCCTATGTTACCAAGGAGGAGGATGGAGAAGAGAAACCCTAGTTTCTATGCATTCTTAAAGTGCATTGGCACTGTGTTCATTCCACCAGACAGAAAGACCTCATAGTTAGAGACGGAAAGTGGTTCTATCTAGTAAGGAAAGTCAAAATTGCATATATTAAGAAAAGCATCCTAAGTCAAGTGTAGCCACAAAGTAAATGGATTCCTTAGTAATCAATCCTCAAAAGATTTCCTAAGTGTGTCAAGAGTAGATTAGAGGGGGGTTTGAGATTAAAAGTGAAACTATTAAGCAATGATTTTACTTGTTAATTAGAATGGGCCCCAAATGTCCACAATTAATTTAAGTCAAATTTAACAGCTTTTAACTCATTCAGAAATTGTATCTGACTCACAGTATTTAAATGTAGTTAGCAGGTATTTTCCTTTTCTTAATGCCTATACTTTGTGAAACGTTGCTTACTAGGAAGTACTAAATAATACTTCTTTTGATTGATGATTATTTTTGCTAGTTGACAAATTTCAAAATAATTGTGAGAAAGTTTTACTGATTTCTTTAATGTAGAGAATATACTAATAAGTTGTTACCTGTTTCTATGAAGATGATGAATTAGTTTATTTATTTTTAAGATTTATTTTTATTGTTTTTGACAGAGAGAGAGAGATACAGAGACAGAGACAGAGAGAAGGAGGAGGGCCCAGAACAGTCTCCATAGTTGCACATCATTGGTTTTTCCACATAGTTTCATTCCACAGGTGGGCGCGGGGCTGCACAGGGCAGGAACTGGGCCGGGGTCTCATCCCAGTGAGAACTGAACTGGGGGCACTCCCCAGTTTGGCATATGGGTCCGCAGAGGCCGGGGCTGAGATTCAATCCTTGGTCCCTGGGGCTGCAAAGTGAGCGCTTAACCCACTGAGCCATTCTGGCTTCCCCTGAATTCGTTTTTGAATCGTTTTTTTTCTTTTCTCTTATAAACAACTGACCAGTGAAAAAATTATATTTTTGATTTTGAATTTTACTAGATTTAACACTACAGTGAGCACAATTGTCTGAATAAATCATGATATATTTCATGAATAAATTACAATAGAAAAGGGCCAGCTTATTTTAAATAACAACATTTTTATGTTGCTATACAATGATATCTATGGGAGAAATGGGGAAAGAGGAAGAATCTGTTACTTTGTTTTGAAAAAAAGTCTTTCTAGGAGATGGAAAAAAAACAACAAACTGATTCTGGGTGGTAAGCTCATGATGCAACACATAGATGATGTATTGCAGACTTGTACAGCTGGAACCTATGTAACTTTACTAACCAATGTCACCCCAATAAATTTAATAATAAAAAAGAATAAAAAAAAGTCTTTCCAGATTAAGAAAATACAATTTTTGGTTATTAAAAATGGGAATGAAGATTAGAAAAAAAAATGATTGTCAAAAATTTGTCCAGAGACTGATAATAAATCAATTGATAATGTCAGTTCTCAGCAAACCAATGTGTCAGAAATCACCTAAAGAAACAAAATTACATCATGACCTTTCCATTACATACAGATGCTTATTTTTCAAATTTTCTAAGAAATACTGGGGCAACCTTACATTAAGATCTTATTGATCTTGTCACTTTCTTTGTTTATGATCTTGTCACTTTCTTTGTTTATTTGTCTGAAGCTCTTGGCCAGAAAAGTCATTCTAAACCAAAGCTTGTGGGATGAAAAAAAAAAAAAAAAAAATATATATATATATATATATATAATTCATAATATATAAAAATCATAATATGATTTTTCAACTTCTTTATGAATATAGTATTCCATATCAATGTAAGCAAAAATGCACCCCAAACTGAAGGGACATTTTTGACAGAGAGAGACAGAGAGAAGGGGGAGGGCCCAGAGCAGTCTCCATAGTTGACACCATTAGTTTTCCATATAGTTTCACTTCACAGGCAGGCACAGGGCTGCACAGGGCAGGAACTGGGCAGGGAACCTCCTGCATAGGCCCTGGCAGGAACTGAACTGGGGGCACAGCCCAGTTCAGCATATGGGTCTTCATGGGCC
>PVKE010046052.1:0-12393 GCA_004027555.1 Craseonycteris thonglongyai | reverse complement strand
AATGATGTGCAACTATGGAGACTGTTCTGGGCCCTCCCCCTTCTCTCTGTCTCTGTATCTTTCTCTCTCTCTCTCTCTCTCAGTCAAAAACTTCTTTAAAAGAAAACTGCAGGGGAAGCTGGGATGGCTCAGTGGGTTAAGCACTCTCTTTGCAGCCCCAGAGCCCGAGGATTGAATCCTTGCCCAGGCCCATGTGCACCCATATGCTGAACAGGGGTGTGCCCCCAGTTAAGTTCTTGCTGGGGCCTATGTGGGAAGCTCCCGGCCCAGTTCCTGCCCTGCGCAGCCCTGCTCCCACCTGTGGAGTGAAACTATATGGAAAACTAATGCTGTCAACTATGGAGACTACTCTGGACCCTCCCCCTTCTGTATGTCTCTCGCTATCTCTCTGTCAAAAAACAATAAAAATATATCTTCAAAAATAGTCATAAATCATCCAATTTCTCATCTTTGGATTTTATTTTCACCAAGCATCTGTTTTATTATAATTGGGCTCCTTGTATAGATTACATTTTGAGAGAAAATTTGCTGATCAGGCTTTTCTGGTCTTCTTGGCCGTTATATTTTTATGAAAAAAAACTAAATTGGATTGGAATTTTGGTTTGGTTTATAAATGTTTTCTGGTCATTACCCTGAGGCATATTTGACCCCGCCCTAATTTTAGTTCTGGTGTGGAGACTCTTTGACACCTTATACATGGAGAGAATCTGAGATATATTTTATTACTCTAAAGGCCCCTGAGGAAGGAGGGAGTCCAAACAGGTCTAGGCTGGCTTGAGAGAGGAAGAGGCGGTACGTTCTGACTTTATGTCTCTTGAGGGTGGGGCTAGGGTAGAGCTCCCCATAATAAGCTATAGAATTTTTTTTAAGATTTATTTTTATTGTTTTTGACAGAGAGAGAGAGAGAGAGAGAGAGAGAGAGAGAGAGATACAGAGAGACAGAGAGACAGAGAGAAGGGGGAGTGCTTAGAACAGTCTCCATAGTTGTACATCATTGGTTTTTCCACATAGTTTCATTCCACAGGTGGGTACGGGGCTGCACAGGGCAGGAACTGGGCCGGGGTCTCACCCCAGTGAGAACTGAACTGTGGGGGGGACTCCCCAGTTCAGCATATGGGTCCAAACAGGCAGGGCCTGGGATTTGATCCTCGGTCCCCGGGGCTGCACAGTGAGCACTCAACCCACTGAGCCATCCCGGCTTCCCTATAGAATTTTTTAAAGGTTTATTGTATTGTTTTTGACAGAGAGAGACAGTGAGAAGGGGGGAGGGCCCAAAGCCGTCTCCATAGATTTACATCATCAGTTTTCCATGTGGCTTTGTTCCACATAGGTGGGAAGGGGCTGTGCAGGGTGGGAACTGAGCCAGGGGCCTCCCACAAGGGAGGCATGCCCCCTCAAGCCAGGGGACGAACCTGGGTATCCTACGTGGAAAGCTTGACCCTGCCAGAACTGAACTGGGGGCCTCCCATATGGGAAGCACACCCCAGTTCAGCATATGGGTCCACATGGGTGGGGGTGGGGATTCAATATTCCCCAGGGCTGCAAAGTGAACCTTAACCTACTGAGCCATCCTGGCTTCCCCAAGTATAGATTTCCTAGTTAAAGAAAAAACACACTTATTTTATTGTTTTTGATAGAGACAGAGATTGAGAAAGACATTAAGAAGTGGGAGGACCCAGAGCAGTCTCCATAGTTGTATGTCATCCGTTTTCTACATCATTCATTCCACACAGGTGGGTGGGGGCTGCGCAGGGTGGTAACCAGGCTGGGGGCCTCCCACATGAGAAGCACACCCCAGTTCAGCATATGGGTCTGCACAGGCCGGGGCCAGGATTCCATACTTGGTCCCCGGGGCTGCAAAGCAAGCTCTTAACCCACTGAGCCATCCCAGCTTCCCCTAGATTTTCTAGTTTTAAATTTCCCACTGACAACAAAGAAGGTGCTGGAATTCTCAACCTGTCTGGAAGTGGGGGCTAATTTATAAATGCTCCAAGATTTTGGAACTTCAAACTTTCCATGTTTCTTATTTTGATTATCCGCTATATTTTCTTGTAAAGTTTATTTTCAAGGCCAGTAGTAGCAAAGTGAAGTAAAGATATGAAAGAAGAAACTACCATAGCTCAAATAGAATTGGTAGAATTCAATGTCTTACTGAACCTGCGTGTGCGTTAAGCAACTATAGAGACAACATTTTAAGTCTGGGTAACTCTTAAGAGAATGACCACTACTGACACAGAACATGTGAGAAAAACTGGGACAAGAAAATTTCTTTACTGTTCAGAATGCAGTGTTTACAAAGTGTTCGTGAAAGCAGTGCCTTAGCAAATGTTTTTCTTGTAAATAATTTTCCCTTAACAAAACAGGAATAACATGCAAGTAAAACCATATGTTTAAAAGAAACTTAGTGAAATTAACCATTTAAATAACTGACTTTTATTCCTTTTACTCACTTATTTTAGGTCTTCACCTATCTGGTATAGTTTCTTTCTTTTTTTTTTTAATTGGTGCCTCTATCCCTTTCACACAGGGAGGATCCAGAATTCACGTTTCTATGTTCCCAGATACTATATGCAGCCCGGATTTTGGAACTGCAACTCGGATTGGACAACAGGCTTGCAGAGGAGATCGGCATCCTGGCGAACCGCCCAGAGACTGACTGCCACTGCCTATGAAAATGTGTAAGGCCGTTCACATGTTCTCGCCCGCCCTCCTCAGTCTGTTACAAAAGAAACCCGGATGTGCGGGGGCGGGGGTTGGAACTGGGGTCTACCCATGAGGCAGCGCGGGTAGTTATATACTTCTGCAGTGGTCTGAGACGTTCGTTCTGCGCTGGGAGTCACCAGAGGCTGGCTGCTGTTGCAGCCGCCTGGTGTTTTCGCGCTCCTCTCTTTTCTCCGCCTCTTTCTCCTCCTCTGAGTCCCAGTCAGGCCGACCTGTTCTGCTCGCGGTAAGTGTCCCCCATCCCCACCGGCGCCCCGAGGAAGCGGGCAGCGTCTCGCGCGCTCGCGACCGCCTTCCTCTGAGGGAACTCTGGCGGCCTGGCGGTGAGGACGGCAGGTTGAGGGTCCGGATGCTGTCGTAAATCGCCGGGATCGCCGAAGGCGCGGGGGAGGGGACAAGCGCGGTCGCGCGCTGCCGGGTGGGCCACCATCTTGCACCAGTCCTGGCGGTGAAGGGATCTCCGGAAACTAGTTCCTCGGCGGCGGGGTTTGGCGGGCAGCTCAGGCCGTGGCTGCGCGAGCTGTCTATGCTGCCTTCTCGTCTCCCGGGGTCAGTGCGTCTCTCTGTCTCTAAACTGGTTTTGGCTTTTCTTTTTGAAGGGAACTCTTTTTGGTCTTTTGTACAAATGATACAGGTATTTGGTGAGACCCGCCCACCACCAAGTCTCTAAACTTCTAGGAAAAGAGACCAGAGAGGGTTGCGACCTTTCAAGCCTTAGGGGCCCTTGAGCCCATCCTTTCTGTCCAGGTTTCCCCAACCCAGGTTACTGGTCATACAGTTCCCATACCCTTGTTCTTGCCAAAGGGACTTTTCTCAGACATCGTAGAAATCGTTCTCCATTCCATTTATTGTCTACAAGAGCAGAGCCCTGAGTAGAAACGTGGGAGTTAGGTATACAGTTTTTGGGGTTTTTTTGTTTGTTTTAACTGAGCTTCGCAGGTTTTACTTAATGGGAAAAAAATGATTTCATTCTGAGGTTTTATCCTTCTGTACACACGGAGGGAATTCATCTTATCTTAAAAATTTCAAGGAGAAATCACAAGGAAATATCAAGTTCACCAGCTTCTGCAAACGTGGGAGATAGTCAGCCACAGGATTCTCTTTGTTTGCAAAGATTTTTTAGTTTTTTTAAATTTGTGAACTTAAATTTTGCCTTTTAAAGAAGTTTTGTTTTTGTCTGTAAGTTTTAATGTGTTTTAGTGACATTTAACATAAAATTGAAACCAAGACATAGAATTTTAAACTACACTACACAGTCTCAGCATTTGTGAGATGTCTTGCTTTTGATGAACACTCAAACTGCCTCCTTAAGGATAATCTTAAGTTAGGGCTGTATGCCTTTGATGTTTATCATCAGTACAAATTCTGTATTTGCATTTGTGTATTTCATTGATAATCCCTCATTTTGAGGTGGGTTGTAGATAGAACTGTTTAGAAGGTGAAGGAACAGCCTCAAGGAGAAGACTAACCGAGGTCATAAAGGGCCAAGAATTGATAAAACTTTTTTTGTTTGTTTTGTTTATTGGGGGTTATTTCAGTGGAAAGAAATGTAGGTTTGTTTAAAATTCTAGCATTTGGGGAGTATAGTGGGCTCAAGTCCAGAGACCATCTCCAGAAACAGTTTTTGTTTTTTTTAAGATTTGTTATTTTTGACAGAGAGAAAAGGGTGGGCCCAGAGCAGTCTCCATATTTGAACGTCATCACTTTTCAATATGGTTTCCTTTCACACAGGTGGGTGGGGTCCGCACAAGGCGGGAACTGGGCTCCCGCATGCGCAGCACACCCCAGTTCAGCATACGGGTCCCCACCGGCTGAGGCCAGGGACAGGATTCGATCCTCGAATCTCGGGGCTACAAAGTGAGCACTCAACCCGCTGAGCCATCCTAACTTTCCCCAGAACCAGTTCTTAAACCTAAGTCTTCAAACTCTTCACCCAGTATTTAGTTTACGGTATTGTGCCCCACTTTTTATGGGAGTGAGGTATTAAATAAGAATAAACAAGGAGGCATACCTAAAAAACCTAAGAAATGTTATTGAATTCCCCTTTATAATTTTATTTTTTAGGCTTCATATATTTTCAGCTTTTTAGCATTTAAATAATATTATTATTCCCAAGCATGTTGGAAAGTTGAGAAAAGTTCTAATATTGAAGAGCTCCAAATTTCAGCTTCTCCTTTTCAACATGTTTTCTTCGGTTAAGTTTCCTAATCCAGTCTGATTTCTTCAGCATCAGCCTTTTTAGTTGACGGTGAGTAAGGGGAAAAGATATATAATTCTGTACCTCCTCTTCTCCCATTTGTTCTCTTTTATCAGGAGGACATTGAGAACTATACCAAAATATTTTTTTGTTGCTTTGTTATACTAATTGGACAGGGTAAATACTTCCTAAATCAGGGGTCTCCAGACTATGGCCCGCAGGCTGCGAGGCCCTCTCATCCGGCCCGTGGAGACCTTTTTATCTGAATAAAATAATATTAAATAAATAAATAAAAACAACATCTATGTTTTGATTGTTTTTTATTTGGACCTCGAGTGTGTAGTTGGCCCCCAAACTGCTGTTTGATAGTTAATGTGGCCTGCGGGCTGAAAAGTTTGGAGACCCCTGTCTTAAATGAATAACAATTTTTGTAAATGGAAAGTAATCCATAGTTTTAGTTACAGATAACATATTGGAAATTTACATTGAAAACATTTTGTTATTTCAAAAGTAACTTTTCAAAGATCATAAATATTTATGACCTATTCACTAATTAAATATAGAGCTCTGAATTTAATTTTCTGTCTTCCTGTGTCAAGAACAACTTAAAAATCTTTGGTTTTCAGTCAGGTTGTTTAAAATAATGATTCAGGAAGACTTGGTTTACTCAATAATTTGTATCAAAAATGTATGTCTAGACTTTTTTTTTTTATCTTTTTTTTTTTATATTTATAGAGAGTATTTTATCTTCAGTGCATATTTATTTCTATTTTACTTTTGACAGATAGAGAGAGAGACAGAGACAGAGACAGCTAGAGAACCGAACTGTGGGAACTCCCCAGTTCAGCATGTGGGTCCTGCCTGGGCCGGAGCCGGGATTCGATCCTCAGTCCTCGTGGCCTCAAAGCGAGCGCTCAACCCACTGAGCCGTCCCGACTTTCCCTAGACTTTTTTGATTCATTCTCTGCAAGCCATTTTTGTCTTGAGTGTTTTTATTAACCCTGAGTATGTCAGGAAAATTGTCATCACTATGTACCATTTGGGTCCAGTGGACCATTTTTATTTTATTTCTTATATTTTAATTCATTTTACAAATAAAGAAATTGTGAAACCAACTTTATGAGATATGTAATAAGGATTTAGTGTATTACTCTATATATACATAGGAAAACAAAAATATGCATTTCAAAAGCTGATAAAAGAATTCAACTGTCTTTTTATTTTTTTAATATATTTTTATTTATTTATTTATTTATTTTTGACAGAGAGAGAGAGAGAGAGAGAGAGAGATACAGAGACAGAACTGAACTGGGGGAGCTCCCAGTTCAGCATATGGTTCCGCACGGGCCGGGGCCCCGGATTCGATCCTTGGTCCCCGGCGCTGCAAAGTGAGCGCTTGACCCACTGAGCCATCCCGGCTTCCCCTCAACTGTCTTTTAGAAAGATATGTTAATGACATTTGCAAAAATATAATCAGTGCCACTCATTAAATTTTTTTTAGAAAATAGTTATTTTCATTAAAACTATATGAACATGTACTAGGCTTTTCTTGCTTTAAATAAATTAATGTATGTTTTTTAACATTTTAAATTTCTAGTATGGTAAGTTTCAGTAGATATCCACATAAATTAGTTTTATGAATGAAAAGAGTTCCTGAGACCAAAAAGTTTGAGTAATATTGATCTGGTGTACTTTATTTATGATAGTATTTTAACAGTTCTTCACATGAACTAGAATTTTGTTTTCTTTTTTGTGCAAAGTACTGTACAATAATTTTTCATGTGCTTTATTATCCCAGTTGTCCTTCAAGGAAGGTATTACTGTTTTCATTTAACATATAGAAAAACTAAGCTCAGAGAGGTTGATTAAACATTATGTAGGTTTGGAAACCAGAAAGTGGTAGACTCCAAATTCCCACTCAGTTATTCAGCCCTTATGTGCAATGTTCCCATCATTGTACTCCATGTTTTCACTTGATATTTTCCCTAGTGGATAAAACTTACCCCTTGGTGTGAATCAATAATGCACATTTCCTGAGGTTACTTTAAGAATTAGTAATTATAGAATATCTTATACAATTTTTATAAAATATATAGTTTGGCTTTGAAAGCCCAATTATGCATCAGTCTTTTCTCTGGGTTCTTGTACCTATGAATTATATTAAAAACATTATTACAGATAAAATTCTTGGCCTGCATATGATATAAAAATTACTTCACAGAAAGTAAGGCTTACTATAGTGCCCTATCCCAAAAACTAACATAAAAATTTTTGTTTTAAATTATAGACGATCTTTGCAATGTGTTATGCAAATGAATTTTAAATCTTAGTCTCAACTAGCTATTTTCTACAATAGACAGAGACAAAACTTGAAAACATAAATAAAATGACGGACAAAATAATAGTTATTAAAGAAATAGCGGGGAAAGCCGGGAGGGCTCAGCGGGTTGAGCGCTCGCTTTGAGGCCACGAGGACCGAGGATCGAATCCCGGCTCCGGCCCAGGCAGGACCCACATGCTGGACTGGGGAGTTCCCACTGTTTGGTTCTCTGGCTGTCTTCTGTCTCTGTCTCTCTCTCTATCTGTCAGAAGTAAAATAGAAATAAATATGCACTGAAGATAAAATAATTACTCTCTATAAATATATATAAAAAAAAAGAAAGAAATAGCTTCTCAAAATATTCCTGGACTTCATGTGTTCAGGCTTTCAAGAAAATAAATAATTACCACAATATAAAAACTTGGACAAAAAAAGATGATCAGCCTGTTTTATTTCTAAATTATAGGTGATTTGTTCTTAAAACATGGTTTGAGAATTTTAATTATTTAGGTGCTGGTGAAATTGAGGAACCAAGGTGCGTAGTCTAGTGTTTTTTGGATTTATGTAGTACCAGTTAATTCCTGTTATAAGGAAAACTTTCCGAATGCCAGAATGGCTCAGCCCTGGGTGCATAGGGTTGGAGGATTAAGTCCTGGCCCTGGCCCTGGCCCTGGCCCTGGCCCTGGCCCTAGCGGACCCATATGCTGAACTGGGTGTGCTTCCCATGTGGAAGGTCCCCTGGCCCTGCATGACTACACCTGTGTGGAATGAAACCATGTTGAAAACTAATGATGTACAACTATGGAGACTGCTCTGTGACCTCCCCCTTCTCTGTCTCATTCTTGTCTCTCTCCACCAAAAAGAAAATAAAATAAATCTTTTAAAAGAGAAAAGCATTTTCATAGACACCCTCCTACTTAATTTTTTTAAATATTTTTTTTTAAAGATGGCTGTGCAGTTGTGACTCTTTAAAAATATTTTGTGTTGTTGGTAGCAGTAGGTCCTTAATGCATACTTGACATATACATTATGTTAATTCTAGTTGCAGGACAAGTGATAACTATTCAAATAATTGAGTTAAAGAGATTTGTATAGTTAAACCTCAGAACTAGGGAAACTTTTAAGTACTGAATTCACTAGAGATTCTTGTATTAGTAATTCACACATAACAGTAACTTATTCTGGAGTTAAAGGAGTCCCCCCCCTTTAGTCTAATTCAATCTAAATAATTTGGAATTTAAAAAACAACAACAAAAAAAACAGGAAAGCTTGCTTTTGAGCTTGCTTTTGCAGTCTAAGGATACAGACAAATGTTAAGACTCAATTAGCTGTTTACATTCTAATACTTTAGATTTCTGGTGTGTAGCTTTTACTTTTTAAAATATTTTTTATTATATTTTGTGTGTAAAATATGGTATGTGCATGAGAATTCAGAACACAAATTCCTGTTTAAAGAAAGTAAATGGGTTTTTTTATAACATGCAATGTAAACACTTTTTTAAAAATCAAAAAAACCATAGACATGGAAAATTTATACATCTCATTTTTTCCCTAGGTCTACCGGTAAGTGCATTAACTTGAGTACAGAAGGCAATGAATAGTTACTTTTTTTTTTTAATTATTTATTTATTTTATTTTTGACAGAGAGAGAGAGAGAGAGAGAGATACAGAGACAGAGAGAGAACCAAACTGGGGGAGCTTCCAGTTCAGCACATGGTTACGCACGGGCCAGGGCCGGGATTCGATCCCTGGTCCCCAGTGCTGCAAAGTGAGCACTCAACCCACTGAGCCATCCCGGCTTCCCCAATAGTTACTTTTTAATGAATTGACCTATGATGAAATTTATCCAACTAATTGTCTGTTTTAGTGTTAATAACAAAAACATAAACTAAAAGTTTATTTGAGTGTGTTTTCTTATACATTTTAAATAATTGCATTTATTTCTGATGTGAAGAATAGCAGTTAAAGATTAATGTCACTTAGCATTTCAAAATTCAGATTTACTAAAACATATCTTACTGTGAGATTAGTCATTTTTATAAAAGAATGCCTTTCAAAGACTATTTGTAATTTAATAATTCATCAGATTTCTTCATGTAATTTTAATGCATTCAGCATTTTATTTGCTGAATTTGGATTCATTCAGTAATAAACCAATTATGGAAAGTGAGTAGCATGTGTATATCATGCATTTCAAATTGAAAAGGTAAGCTTTTTGTAGGAGAACGGTATTAAATGTGTGTACATTTAATTTAACAAATCCATCCTAATAGTAAGTATCATTATTTTATAGGGCAGAAAACTAAGGCCTGACTTGCTACCTTGACTGGAGTCACATGGTGAGTTTTCTGGAAATCAAAATCAGACTGAAAGATTTATGAATCTCAAATTTCATGCTTCAATATTAAGTGTTAAAGTGACTCATAAAATTGATTGGTGTCATATGTTGGTGCTTAGGTAACTCTGCAACTTGATGGACAACAACAAACCTTTTCAACCAAAAAGTAAGTATTGCTGCTGCAAATGATACTAGCATGTGTGGCTTTTGTACTTATAACCTTGCTTCATAAAAAAAAAGGTGAGAAAGGTAGAAGAGGACACATTTTTAAAATACATGTTTATTAAAGTAATACATGTTCATAGTAAGAAAGAACAATATATAATAAATACGTTAGTAAATTAAAATTTAAGTGTTTTTTCCTCATCTCCAGAGATAAGTACTATTGTTGTCTTGGTATACATAATCAAACTTTTTTTTATATATAGGCAAAAAATAAATTATTTCTAAATAAAATCTTTATATTTGCTCTTATGTTTCTTTACATATTTTAACTCAACAGCCTATCTTGAAATATATTGACAGTGGCAGTACCTAGTTAAGAAGAATGAGAAAGACCTATGTGTCAATATGGTGTCAAGACCATGATATTAACATAGATAAAAATAATTTTTTTATTAACAGTATACATGGCTCTCCCTCATTTTTTAAAAATTGGCATTGCCTGACATTGCCTCGTTTCTTAGCTGGTAGATAACCGTAAAGTTAAGTACCTATTGCATATCTAGAAGACTACTGTGTGTGGGAGGAAATACAAAGGAAGAAAAAAGTAAGAGTGCTGTCAGGAAAAAAATCCAGCTATTGTCAGTATAACTAGAATGGTTAAATGGCTGGATACTTTCCAGATAACCCTTGTATGTTCCTCACTCTCAAGGAGCTTACTTTGTAGTTAGACATATATATGAGGTGTAATCAAAAAATACCTTTAATGTTTTAAAAAAATTATTATAGTAAAAAACACATAGCCATTAATTCCTCACAATACTCCACTCTTGCTTCAAACACACTATGCATCCTTCTTGCCACATTCTGAAGCAATTCTGGAAGTTCTTTTTTGTGAGTGTTTATCATGGTTGTCTCAATGTCCTGAATCAATTCAAAACATTTACCTTACATGGTCATTTTGACTTTGGGGAAGAGCCAGAAATCGCACAGTGCCAAATCCAGTGAATAAGGTGGATGAGGATACACTATAATGTTTTTTACAAATATTACCATGCCAGAAGTGATGTGTGACATAGAATGTTGTCATAATGGAGGTTGAAACTGTTTGTCCATTTCTCAGATCCTCATGAAGAGGACTTCCAGAATTGCTTCAGAAAGTGGCAAGAACAGTGGAATAAGTGTAATCAAAGCAAGGGAGAGTATTTTGAGTGGGGAGTGATTAATGGCAATGTGTCTTACTATAATATTTTTTTATTTAAACATTCACCGTATTATTTGATTGCACCTCATAATTATTTCCATATTTCTAATTTTTTAAAACATACTGCTATCTTTTCAATCATCTGTTTTTACTATTATCTAATGATATTTTTTTTTTATAAAGCAATATGAAGACTTTAGTTTTCTTATACTTACTCCTCCCTCCAAGCATCTCCCAATGTAGTTGTATCCCAATTTTTGGAAAAATCATACTTGATATTTCTGTTATGATGCACATAATATTTGCTGCTGATCATAGTACTGTGGCATTAATGTTACTGATACATTTACTTTCTCACTGTTTAATATATATCCAGCAATTTACATTTTTTAATTTTTTTTAATTTCCTAAATTTTATTAAAAGCTATAATCAAGTAATATCACACCTTTCTGTAGCCTCTTAACTTGATTTTCTGTATGGTGAAACTTGTCAGGTAGTGTGTGTGTATTCTGAAGAAATTCCTCTTGAGAATATTATTCTGCTCTATTGTGCCTGGTTGTACTCTATTCTGCTTGGTTGTTCTCTAAAACGAATGAACTGCTATCCTCCTGAGATGTTCCTCTGTGTTGTGTTAAATGTCATGTTTTCTGCATCCTGTTTCTTCTTCCTTCCTCCTTGTGTCTTATATTTTGGTGGATTCTTTCTAATAAAGAAAGGGTGGATGGGAGGTAAATTTTGTGTGATGTTGCTGGTCTTTATTTTTGATTCAAGAATATTTGTTTCATGCTTGACAATTTTTTACTGGGTCTAGAATTCTAAATTGAAAATTAATTTTACTAAGACTTTTGAAAGCAGTATTGTAACTTGCTTCTCTCTCACTCTTGCTCTCAGATTTTATAGTATAACTTTTTCTCTGGCATTCTGAAATTTCACAATATGTTCCTGTACTGTAGGGTTGTTGTGTTTTTTTTTCTTAATCATTGTGTTAGGTGATGGTGGACCCTTTCAATCTGGAGATTTATGTCCTTTAGAACTGTGAATTTTTCTTGTATATTTTTCTTCAATTATATCCCCTCTCAATCCTCTTTCTGAAAGTTTTATTATATAAGTTCCTTTGAAATTGATTTTCTGGGAAAGCCGGGATGGCTCAGTGGGTTAAGCGCTCACTTTGAAGCCCCAAGGACCGAGGATCGAATCCTGGCTTCGGCCCAGGCAGACCCACATGCTGAACTGGGGTGTGCTTCCCGAACGCGGTGAAGCCCCCAGTTCAATTCAAAAAGAAAAAGAAAAAAAATCGATTTTCTAACAACCTTGTCTTTTCTGTTTAATATCATATGTAAATATATATGCATATATACAAAATAGCATTTAGTATATTCATGGTGCCCCCTCAAAATGTAAACACACTTTGTTTGAATGATTATAAAGTCAGTGTTTATTAATGTAGAGT
>PVKE010046051.1:0-12393 GCA_004027555.1 Craseonycteris thonglongyai | reverse complement strand
TGTTTTCCCTTGCTTTTTGTATGAGCTCTTGCATTTTCATATTGCACTAGATCCTGCCAATTATGTAATTAATAGTAGCTGTTTATATGTATGTTAATTATAATGATTCAGGAAATAAGAAAATATTGATGCAGAAAAGGAGGGATAATAGCAAGGAGAAGGTTCTTGGTCATATATACACGCATGGACAGTTTATTTATGGTGGCAGGAGGAAAATCAGAGACTATGGACTTGAAAACTTAAATTTGGTGGTAGGAAAATGAGAAAGTCCTTCAATGTAGATAGCATTTTTTGGTAGTTTTGCTTTATTATTTTGCTTCATTTGTGCTCTATCGGCATTTTGCTTGCTTTATAAAAAGGTCCCCTACTGCTTTCTCTGCTCTGGAAGAGATAAATAGCATTAGAATTTTTTTCTGTTTTAATATTACAAAAATCATTGGCAACAATACCTGGGGGAAACCGGTACGGCTCAGGAGGTTAAGCACATGCTTTGCAGCCCCAGAGTCTGAGGAACGATCCTGGCCCCAGCCCGTGTGACCATATGCTGAACTAGGGTGAGCTTCCCATGCGGGAGGCCCTCAGCCCAGTTCCCACACTGAGCAGCCCCCGCCCACCTGTGTGTAATGAAACTATGTGTCCAGACAAGAGACACTGATAAGTACCATGGTTTCCATGCCCCTTCAGTTCAACTGGGAGGGTAGAAGCTCTATTCAGGTGCTTTGGCCGATCTTCAAGTTCACTGTAGTGCATCCCCAGCCACACTGTCCAGAGCCTTTTGGCTCCAAATGAAGGGAACAAGAAGAACCACCAGTGTGCAACCACATATATCTGGCATCCCTGCCTTAGAGCTACCCCATCTTATCAAGCCAGTTCCCTCAATGCCATTAGTGTCTTCCCAGCTCCAAGAAGTTGTGAAGGGTGAACTAGGCGCTGGCATGGTGCTTAGCTTCCCAAGGGACCATAGTGATATTCAGCATTGAGGTATGTAGCACTTTGTCTAGGATGAGTTCACAAACTTAATTGTCAGATCTCATACAAATGAAGCGTATACTGTGCTGTGGGATAGGAAAAATCAATATAATTAAAATGTCCATACTACCCAAAGCAGTTTATAGATGTAATGCAATCCCTTTTAAAATACCAATGGCATTCTTCACAGAACTAAAATAATCCTAAAATTTATATGGAAATCTTGAGAAAGAAGAACAAAGTTTGAGGTATCATACTACCTGATAGCAAACTATATTGCAAGGCTGTAATAATCAAATCAGCATGGTGTTGGCATTAAAACAAACACACAGATAAATGGAACAGAATAGAGAGCCCAGAAATAAAGCCACACCTATATGGTCATGTAGTCTATGACAAAAGAGGAAAGAATATTCAATGGAGTAAGAGCAGTCTATTCAATAAATGGTGCTGAAAAAACTGTGAAGAAAAAAAAAAAGAAAGAAACTGGACAACCTCCTTATTTTACATACAAAAATAAACTCAAAATGGATTAAAGACAGATGTAAGATACATAATAATAAAACTTCTAGAAAAAAACATAGGCAGCAAACTCTTAGATATTATCCTTAGTAATGGTTTTTCAGATATATCTTCTTGGACAAAGGAAACAAAAGATAAATCAAACAAATAGGACTATTGCAAATTAAAAAGTCTTTGCACAGCAAAGGAACCAGAAACGGAAGTAAAAGACATTTTATTGAATGGGAGAAGACATCTGCCAATGATAAGTCTAATAAGGAGTTAGTACACACACTTTATAAAGAACTCTCTCATCTCAACATCAAAATAACAAACAACGTGACTAGAAAATAGGCAGAGGACCTGAACAGACATTTCTCCAAACAGTCAATAGCATTGCAAAAACTATATACATTGTCAGGTGGGTACTAGATGTGCTGCAGGCATCACTACATAAATTATATCAATGTCCAACCACTATGTTGTACACCTGAAACTAATGTAAAATAATACTTAATATCAATTATAATTGAAGAATATCTATGTGAATATAAAATACAGTATAGGGAATATAGTCAATTACATTGTAGTAACTATGTACAGTGTCAGACGGGTAATACACTTATTGGGGTTATAACGTTCTGAGGCATATAAATGTCTAATCACTATATTGTTTTGTATACCTGAAACTAATATAATATTGTATGTCAATGGAAATTGAAATATAAATTTAAAAAATAAGAATCAGGGGAAGCTGGGTTGAGCGCTCACTTTGAAGCCCCAGGAATCGAGGATCGAATCCCGGCCCTGGCCCATGTGGACCCACATGCTGAACTGGGGAGTGCCCCCAGTTCAGTTCTTGCCAGGGCCTATGCGGGAGGCTCCTGGCCCAGTTCCTGCCCTGTGAAGCCCTGTGCCCACCTGTGGAGTGAAACTATATGGAAAACTAATGTCAACTACGGAGACTGCTCTGGGTCCTCCCCCTTTTCTCTGTCATTCTCTGTCTATCCCTCTCTCTGTCAAAAAAACAATAAAAATAAATCTTGAAAAAAAGAAGACTCAAGATAAACATTATCACCTTTCTCCACAATCTATGCCTCTTTTTTTTTTTTAATTATTTTTTTTATTGTTTTTGACACAGAGAGAGAGATACAGAGACACAGAGAGAACTGAACTGGGGGAGCTCCCAGTTCAGCATATGGGTCCGCTCGGGCCGGGGCTGGGATTCGATCCTCGGTCCCCGGCACTGCAAAGTGAGCGCTTAACCCACTGAGCCATCCCGGCTTCCCCAGTATGCTTCTTTTAATATTAGAGTTTTTATTTATTTTTTCTGCTACCACAGCTGCACAAATTTTTTTTGTTCTTTTGTTTTAAAATTTATTTATTTATTTATTTATTTATTTATTTATTTAGACAGAGAGAGAGATACAGAGAGAGAACTGAACTGGGGGAGCTCCCAGTTCAGCACATGGTTCCGCACGGGCCGGAGCCGGGATTCGATCCTTGGTCCCTGGCGCTGCAAAGTGAGCGCTTAACCCACTGAGCCATTCTGGCTTCCCCACTTTTGTTTTATACATTGTAATAAACCTTCTGTATCTACAAGTAAATAGTTTCACTTGAATGTTAATATTAGTCTCGTGGAAGCTGTTGAGCATTTTTAAAAATTTGTATTTCATTGGGACCACGCATTGTGTTTAAATCTCTCAAGTCCAAAAAGTTACAGAGGTATCTTTAAAGAAATGAAGCATACACTGAACAGCTATTTTAAATATGATCTGAAAAAGAAACATTTTGAGGCTAAATTCTGAGTTGCTGTCTTAATATAAAATACTTTTTGATTTTTTTTTATTTTGGGACAAGTGTGATAACAAACTAGGAGGAAGAAAGATAATGACAAGTTGATGAAGTTATTTTCATTCAATTGTACCACTCAAGTACATTTTGATGCAGCCTTTAAAACATTGAACTACTCAGCTTTGTTCTTAAAGAAAGATTACCATATTCAATTTGAAATAGAAAACTTACTACATCCCCTGAGCTTTCCTTTCTCTAAGATTGAGTTTAGGTACCATATGGCACATAAAGCACATGTCACCTGGAGACATACATTTATAATTACCTCACTTGCTAATGACAGAAAGCCTATATTATAATTACCTTACTTGCTAATGACAGAAACCCATATCAAACATTCTTAGCAAACAGTCTCCTTATTCTCCTAGAATCCACTTGTACTTAAAAATTGTTTCCCTCATTTCTTCTAGAGCCTTTCAAAAATAAAAATGTTGGTTGATATTTTTCAAAGGGGGAATTCATTACCTTTGGGAAGGAAAATTAACAAAACAAATCCTACAAGTATGCTTATTCCCATAAAAAAATAACTTAAAATACAAATTTAACATTCTATAAGCATTATAGGCAGGAAAGAAAATTAAAAGTTTACATACAAAAGAACAAAGTCAGATAGTTTCAGATTTCTCAACAAAAAACATTTTTACATGTAAAGACAAACAGAAAGCCATTCTCAGATGGGCAAATGCTGTGTGAACATATCACTCATGACCTTTATAAAAATAATTACTTAAATATCTATTCCAACTATATGAAAAATTGATTAAATATTAACAAGTCAAGAAAGAAAAAGTACTTTAACAGGAAGACTGGTGAATCCTAATATCAATGTATCATTTAAGATTAACTATAAATAATACTGTCAATATATAAAAAATAAATGAATGATAAAAAAATCTTGAAAAGGAAGAGATACATGTTAAATTAAATAATCCCTCCAATATTGGAATGTACTTCCTGACTGAAATGAACAGAACTCAGAAAATGGGGAGGAAAGGAGAGAAATTAAGGTGTTAGAAATCACTCAAAATAATGAATATAGTAATGACATCTTTAATGCTTTTCTCCCAAATGAGTTGTAATTCATATAATTTCTACACAAAACAACTACATTTAATTTGAAATAAAATACATTTTAAAAGATTAGACACAAGTTTCAGTGTCTCCTAGTCTAATACATTCAGTGTGCTTTATTGGAATGAATACAGTTAATTAACAAAGGGCATGTTTGTATCCCCTTAGAAAATTATAGACTTGAAAGTAAACTTGAGGGGAAGTTGGGATGGCTCAGTGGGTTAAGCGCTCACTTTGCAGCCCCAGGGACTAAGGATCGAATCTCAGCCCCGGCCTGTGCAGCAGACCCATATGCTGAATTGGGGAGTGCCCCCAGTTCAGTTCTCACGGGGGCGAGACCCTGGCCCAGTTCCTGCCCTGTGCAGCCCCGCCCACCTGTGGAATGAAATTATGTGAAAAAACTGATGATGTACAACTATGGAGACTGTTTTGGGCCCTCCCCCTTCTCTCTGTCTTTGTCTCTGTATCTCTTTCTCTCTCTCTCTCTGCCAAAAACAATAAAAAATAAATATTAAAAAAAAAGAAAGAAAGAAAGTAAACTTGGAGGTCACCTAGTTCTGTCTTGTATGAGATATCTAACTTTACCTTTTGTTATTACTTTGTCTTATGGAATAGAAATTTTATCCATATTAAAATAACTTAATTTGTTGCATAAATTGTTTGACAGTTGCAGCAATAAAATCACACTGAAAATACAAACATGCTAGGTTTTTCTGGAGCCCTCAAGAAAACTGTGGCTACTTTTCATGCCAACCACTATTATCCCCATTATGTAGATCAGAATTTCTAAAACATATTTGACTTGAAGTTATGTTAGAAAATTAATATTAGACTAAGGCTTTGATGATTGTTGTTTCAAGGTCTCCTGTGGTACCTGTTGCTCCTGTCATATTCCTCTGCTGTCTTAATGTATGAAATATCCCACAAATGAGTCACAGCAGTCTTCTAGTTTCTTTAATTTCATTAATATGGTGGGAGTCAACATGACTTCTTCTTTTTTTTTTTTAATTAAAAAAAAAATTTTAAATCCTAATTCAATGATTTGGGTTCTCTACAGGTTCCTTGATGCTCATGCCCTCTGTGATTTTTGAGTCAAGGATGTGCCTGGGCATGGAAACACTTCTTTTTATTTTTTAGCACTTATTTTCCTTAATTTCAATGGAGTAAGTGGCAAGGTGTTCACTGTCTCCCTTCACTGGGATCTAGTTCAACAAGATATCATTTTAATTATAATATGTTCAATGTGAATAGAAGTCAATGATATGTAATATATGATCGGCTTAAAATAGACACAAACATAGTAAGAGCTTCTGAAAATAAACTACACTTAATTTTTAAGTGTTTAGAAAACACTTAAAATATTTCAGAAACCAAAAGCAAAAGAAAAAAAGGGAACTTAAAACAGTTGCATCAAAACTCAAATAAATAATATAAACAGAAAACCCTTTCTCTTAAAACACATATAAAATATGACATACTTTTGTTTTTAAATATAAAATTTATATTGACTTTAAAATAATTTTCTGCTTAATAATGGAGTCATATCCTTATCTCAGGTCTATTCTTCACTATTTTTATACAGATACTCATTAAAGAGGAATCCAGGATGCACATTTTTCAAGAATTCTGTTATTGAATAAGTTTATTCCAAAAAAATCTTTCAGCTAAAATTTTATGAGATTGAGTTTTGTATCTGTTGTCTTATAAAGAAAACTCTCACTACAAATAACCATGGATGTAGAAGTCAAGAATTAATGTTAGAAAAAAAATTATAACACAGTGCACATCTTTAGATGTTGTGCAATGGTGATGTAAACATCTCTATTATGTCTGGAATTGAGTTCAATCAAAAAGTGCTGAATGTCAGAAATTATATTTTATTCTTAGGGTATGTCTCCCCCAATTAAAGATTCCTGATAACTAACAAAGTTTTATCAACTGGCCAAAAATTAAGCCTCATCTCTCCATTAATTAACAGATTCATTGTATGTAATTTTGTACAGAAATTATATGTTTCAGTCCCCATGGGAAATGTGTCAAACCATTAGACAACAGAGAGGTGGAAACTGAAATTATGAAAGAGCTCAAAAAACTTCTGTATTCAGTGAGTAGATTTCCAATATTGTTTTTTATTTTCTGGGGTCAATTGTTGGGCATTTCAATGTCAGTAGAAACAGCCCTGTTCTAAAAGGAAAGGGGCCAAGCCTAACACAGTTGCATGAGAACAGCCTGATTTCAAGAGTCAGGACAAAGTGTCAATCAAGTATTTGCAGACAAAAAAAAGCTTTCAGTCAGAAGAGGATGGTGCCTTAAAAGAGATCCCAAATAGAGTCTGGAGAACTTGGAACTCGGAGAGCTGAAGCTCCGGTGCAGGAAGGAGACTTAACACTCAAACTCCAAGGTCAGCGAGGAAGCAATGAGCTCAGAGGGCTCTGCCCACACTGCACCTCCTTGCTTACCAGCCCCAGAGATGCCCGGGCTCTTCTCTGAGTCCCTACATAGGCCATCAAATAATGTGGACCCTAAAAATAAAAGTCATTTTATTTCATTTTTCTGAATAAATGAATTTATTCAGAAAGAGCAAAGAGTTGCAATTTGGGATCACCAAGCTACAGCAAAAGGCATTGGCAAGTCCCACAAATAAAGGAGAGGAATGTGATTTTTGAAGAAGAAAAAAAAAAAAGGAAGGAAGTTAGGATGGGGGATTTTGAAAGAAAGTCTGTTGGAGAAAGCATGAGTTCAGGGTGATGGATGGATTCCCATGGGCTGAGTTGCTGCGAGTCAGTTTCTCGTAGGAACCTCACTATACATCTTTCCTGTTGGGGCCAATACTTGGTGATTCTTTCTTGTGGAGGGTTGTCTGCAACGGTCTGTAATTGACTAGGGGTGGCACTGTCTGAGAGCGCTCCTTTCTGCCCCCAACTCCACTCTAGTGAGATTTCCCTTATTAAATTTCACAGTAACAATCTACAGTTAGTTGGCTTATTTGCAATAGGTGGAGATCATGTTATATGTCTGTAATCAAAACCGGGTAAGGGGCAGAAACCCTTCCCATTCTGTCTTGTGAATGCCAGTAGGTGTTAAACTGAACCTCCATTGTGGATCCCCGTCTTTGTATTTCATGTCTTATTTTTATGCAAGTTTCGTGTAGGTTTTTTGTTTTGTTTGTTTTGGTAAAACTTATATTTTCCTATTTCTGAAACCTTGACAGATCTAACATACTTAAATATACCTCTACTCATAATGCCAGTTTTTTGAGATTTCAAATTCTCCCAGTGATTTTTCTAATATACTTATTATTTCATGTGTCGTGTTTGAACTTCTAAATCATGTTTGTGTCTACACATCGTGTCACCAGAATTTACTGAATTAGCTTTTCTGCAATGTGATGCGATATTCACCACATACTCACTGGTTATATAGTTCTTGGTAAAAATGGATTGTACAAGGAAGGACACAAATACACTGAGGAGAAAATTTGGGATCCTGACTAAAGATAGAGGAACAGAGAATCTTTGACAGGTGAGGTCAGGACTCCCGGCTCAGCCCTGGGGTCCTCATTGAGTCCTGGGGAGCAGGTCTTTCCCCACCTTTGGGAAGTCAAGCAATGAAAACTGCTAGCTGGCACATACTCACGGAAGGCTTCTTGATGGACAGCCGCAGGATCCAGAGCAGCCAATCCGTGCAAGGTGGGGTGGGGCCTCCTACAAGGAGGGCGGGGCCTCCAACAGGAGGCGCAAAGACCTGCCCACCAACCTTACCCGCCCCCCCGCCCCCAGCCCATGACAGGGTTCTTCTCGTGACTGACAGGCAGGCTCCGCCCTGTGTCCCGCCCCTTTGGCTTCCTCTGACCACCAATTGGCGGGCAGGTTGCTGAGATCGCAGCAATGATTGGTTGGTGTGCCTGACAGCGTTAGACCTCGCGCCCACCGTACTTGTCATCTGAGGGCGAGAAGCGCACGGAGCTTGGAGACGACGCTCGACGCTCGACACTTGACCCTCAGCCAGGTGGGCACCGCGGCGGAGATCGGAAACCTGACAGGAAAGCAGGACTATTTCCACGCAGAACCCTTATAAACCCTCAGCCTGAGCCCTCAAACTCCCACCTAAGAGACCCTCTATCCCCTCCCCCTGATAAGCTCCAAATCCCGTCAGCCTCCAATGACCCCCAAACCCCGTCACTTTGAGGGACCCCAAATCCCGTCACTTTGGGGGACCACAAATCTGCTAACAGGGAGTGACCTGATCTCCTCACCCAGGTAGACACTAAATGCCTGACACTTAAACCCCAAACGCTCTGAAAACCCCAATTCCCCTTAGCCGGAGGTACCCCTTAACCCCTCAGCCTGACAAACCCCGACTACACCCTCCCAGGAAGATCAAATCCCCCCTCCCTTCAGGAACTTCATCTCTTCACTTTCAAAGACCCCACCTTACTTCAGTCTCAGGGAACCTAGAGCACCTTCCTGAGAGATCTCAGATCTCAGCCTCAAAGGTCCCCAGATCTCTCCACCCGAGCATTCTAAACCTTTCCAGCCCGAGAGACTCCAAATCATGTCCCAGGAGGCTGCAAGTACCATCAGTCTGAGGAACCCCAAATCTCCCCCAACAGAGACCCCTGCAAAGCCCCTCAACCTGGGAAACCCAATTACTTCAGCCTGGGGACCCCAAATCCCCCCCAACAGAGACCTCAAATTCCCTCAACTTAATAAGACCAATTCCTGTGTCTGGGAACCCCAAATCTCCCCCAACTGAGTCCACAAAGCCTCTTAATCTGAGAAGCCCAATGCCCTCAGCCTAGGGGAACCCCCATTATTCTCATCCTGAGAGACTGAGACTGCTTTTCCCCCAGATTTTTCCCAAATCCCCAGGTGGAATTCCCAAAACCTTCTATGACAATATTCATTTTCTATGTCTAGCACCATCCTGATGGTCAGCCCCATCCCAGCAGTCAGGTTTTTTGCTGGCCTTGGAGAGGGTGCTTGGTACTGTCTGGAACATGGGGCAAGAACAGGATGGTAGCATCCCCTGGTCTGTGTCAGGGGAAATCTAGGAAAATGCTCAGTATTTGCTCCATTGTCAGTACACAGTAGGTAGGGAGATAACACATGTGTCCTTGTTTCACAGAAACCATCCAGAGGTCTCAGTGGATGCAGTGTGCACAGTGGAGGAGAAGGCTCAGCCCAAAGTGCTGACTTATACTAGTAAGTTACTAATGGAATCTTTTATTTTCTCTAGGTCAAATGTGCTTTCAAAGATTTTTCCATATATGAGGGTGCGCTGACATGTTTTGCCTCCACTGTAATATTTTTTGTTACATTAGACATATCTGGATGCAATTGGTTCTGTGTAATCACATGGTATCTCCCCTCCATCATTCTTGACTTTGTACACACGGGTGCTTACATTTTTCTCCTAGTGCACATCTACATGGAAGAGTGTTCAGACATTCAGTTCTAACAGCATGCTGTTGTTGAATTTTTAACAGCAGAAAAAAGTTCCTCCCATATTTTTTGGAAATTTTTGAAAAAGCAGGCCAGGACTTCTTACAAAAGATTATGACAGGTGATGAAACTTGGGTCCACCATTATGACCCCGAGAACAAAAGGCTGTCCATGGAATATGCCATAAGGCCTCACCTTAGCCGAAAAAAATCAAATCAGGTTTTGGCACATTTATCTTTAGATTATTTTAGGTAGTATGGACATCTTTATAATATGAAGGTTCTCAATTCAGGAACATGGAATGTCTTTCCATTTACTTGTGTCTTCTTTATTGTTTGTTTGTTTGTTTGTTTTTAATTGTTGTTTTGACAGAGAGAGAGAGAGGAGAGGGATACAGAGACAGAGAGAACTGAACTGGGGGAACTTCCCAGTTCAGCACATGTGTCCGCACGGGCCGGGGCCGGGATTTGATCCTCGGTCCCCGGCTCTGCAAAGTGAGCGCTTAACCCACTGAGCCATCCCCGCTTCCCCTATTTTTATTTTTTATTTTTAGCAATGTTCTATCATTTTCAGTGTACAAATCTTTCATCTCCTTGGTTAAGTTTCATTTTAATTATTTTATTTTTGATGCTATTATGAATGGGATTGTTTTACTAATTTTCTTTTTGGATTGTCCATTCTTTTTTTTTTAAACATTTTTTTTTGTTTATTGGTATTTTATTTATTTATTTATTTTAATTGGTTTTGACAGAGAGAGAGAGAGAGGGATACAGAGACAGAGGGAGAACTGAACTGGGGGAGCTCCCAGTTCAGCATATGGGTCCACACGGGCCAGGGCCGGGATTCGATCCTCAGTCCCCGGCGCTGCAAAGTGAGTGCTTAACCCACTGAGCTATCCCGGCTTCCCCGGATTGTCCATTCTTAATGCATAGAAATGCAACTAATTTTTGAGTGCTGACTTTATTTATTTATTTATTTATTTATTTATTATTTTATTGTTTTATTGTTTTATTGTTTTATTGTTTTATTGTTTTGGAACTGAACTCGGGGCCTCACCGCTTTCAGGAAGCACACCCCAGCTCAGCATGTGGGTCCGTCTGGGCCGGAGCTGGGATTCGATCCTTGGTCCTTGGGGCTTCAAAGAGAGCGCTTAACCCGCTGAGCCATCCTGACTTTCCCATTAAATTTATTTTTTGAGAGAAAGTGTGTGTGTGTGTGTGTGTGAGAGAGAGAGAGAGAGAGAGACAGAGAGACAGAGAGACAGAGAGAGATAGACAGAAAGGGAGAGGGCCCAGAGCAGTCTCCATAGTCGTACATCATTAGTTGTGAAGTGGTTTCATTCCACACAGGTACCGTGTTTCCCCGAAAGTAAGACATCCCCCCAAAATAAGACCTACTTACAGTTTTGCCTCTCACTGAAATACATATAAGGCATCCCCCTGAAAATAAGACCTAGCGCACCTTTGGGAGCAAAAATTAATATAAGACACTGTCTTATTTTTGGGGAAACAGGGTAGATGTGAGGCTGTGCAGGGCAGGAACTGAAACGGAAGCCTCTTGCATGGAAGGTGAAATGCTTCACAGCTGAGCCATTCTAGCAGTTACCGATTGCACCACAGTTCAGCATATGGGTTTGCACAGGCTGGGGCCAGGAATCAAACCCTGGACCTCACGATTTCCAGGCAAGCACTCAACCACTGAGCTATACCAGCATCCCCTGAGTGCTGGTTTTTATATTCTGAACTTTACTGAATTGATTTAATAGTTCTAACAGGGTTTTTAGTGAAGTCTTTAGGATTTTCTGTACATAAGATCATACCGTCTACAAATGGATATGATTTTCTTGCTTTGAAAATTAGGTGCCTCCTTGTTTCTTTTTCTTGTCTAATGCTCTTGCTAGGACTTCTAGTGCTATATTTGTTACCGTATTTTCCAGCGTATAAGACGACCGGGCGTATAAGACGACCCCCTAATTTTACAGTTAAAACATAGGTTTAGGCCTATATTCACTATATAAGACTACCCCCCACTTCCGAGGCTGTAGTCTTATACAGCAAATATAGGCCTAAACCTATGTTTTAACTGTAAAATTAGGGGGTCGTCTTATATGCCAGGAAATACGGTATGTAAAATTTCCTGAGAGACCAAAGGAAGAGCTTAAGCTCCATCATTGCATCAGGAGTTTATTAAGGGAACTTACACACAAGGCGTGTCTTGGGCTGCAGCAAGGTACCACGGATGTCCTCATGCAGCGTGGCAAGTGCTAAGAAGTTATATATTACAGAACAGGGCCAGACGAGAGGGACATGCCCCGCTTGCTTGCCTGGAGAAGGAGCAGTGGCCAGTTCTAGGAACTGGCATGAGCCAGCATAGAGGAGTTGATCAGTCTCTGGGGATTTTCAAGAAGCAATCACGTGAACGTCCAGCATCAGTCATGTCATGTGACAGTCTCTCTTCCACAATGCTGAATAGAAGTGGCAAAAGTGGGCGTCTTTGCTTTGCCCTTGATCTTAGAAGAAAAGCATTCAGTTTTTCACCGTAGAACATGATGCTA
>PVKE010046050.1:0-12392 GCA_004027555.1 Craseonycteris thonglongyai | reverse complement strand
TTTCAGGGGAATGCAGGCATTCAGTCCACAACACATGCACCAACCTAACCCAACGTTTGAATCAACTGCTCTTAGCAATGCTGCTAAATGCAGTGTTCTGTACTCATCTCCCATTCTCAATGTGTGTGGCAGGTGGTTAGTGTGCAAAGCATTGTTCTCTCCGGCAGTAGGATGACAGGTCCTTGCTGGGTCTTCTAAGAGAACATGCAAAGTGTTCTAGATCCGCAGAAGGGGCAGACCCCAAATCCCCCTACAACCTGGGGACACATCGGCTCATTGCAGTACAGTCCATGGGACATGCTGGCTTTTAAAGTGGGCAACTGAAAGTTACCCGAATTTCAACAACTTGGGAGGACTTAAGTAACCTATTAAGATATAGCTATTGTCACATAAACTATATGATACATGCTGTACATTTATAGCATGATAGTCACAGATGGTTGACTCTTAGTTAAAGAATGGTTATAATGACTATATGATAACATGGGGTCTGATAAAACATTGGTCATTATGTGGAACAGGTTGTAAATTGGGTACATAATACCTAAAAGGCCACACATACAAGACAGTTTGTAAAGAAAAAATAAAGCAAGAATCGATAATAGCCATAGCATTTTTAAACAACAACAAAAAAATGTATTTCACAATGTCTTGATATTTCAGGCAACTTAATGGGGAAGAAAGAGTAAAGGTTTTGAAATCACATAGGCCTGGGCTTCGCTCTCTGGCTAGCCAATCCTTGGCCATGGGGTGTCGGAAATTACTGCACTCCTCTGACCTGCTTCCTTATCTTTATCTTGATTATCTTGAAAGGCTGTTGGGTGGATGTATGTGAAACACCTGCACTTAGTTCTCTGTTGTCTTCTTATTATCTCACTTGTGTTTTATAAACATATATTTATAAAGAAAACTACAGAGAAGGAAGAAAGGAAGAAGATATTTGCCTCAAGTAAAGTAAATTACTAGGGACTCGCTAAGTGGACACTTTTGCAGATAAGCCTTCTCCTTGAGCAATAGTAGATGTACAGATTCTCTGTTGAGTTGGAATGCCTGCCAGTGACATCCACAAATCTGTTTTGTAAAAGTTTCCCAGAAATTATGATTAGCAATCAAACTTGGGCATCACCCATCTAAAGTCCAGAAGCACCACCATATTCTTCAGGAAGTGTTACAGCTAACTCCTGGAGGCTAGTGCAGTGCACAGGATGGCTGTGGAACCTCAGGGTAGTTCAAGTTTCTGTGAAACTTGTGAAGAACCAGGCCAGTCTTTTCCATATATCCATTTGTGACATTGAAGATGAAAGGAGAAGGAAGGGAATTACATATGTTATGATACCCAAACCATCCCGTTTAGAAAACAAACCCAACGCAGTAAATCTGTCTTGTATTCTGGAAGTTGTCCCTTCTTTGTTTTCTGTGCTGTGTATACAAACAGGAAAGGATGTCATTGCACTAAGACACCTATCAACTTGATGTTTCATAATTGAGCTTTCTGATGTATGACCCTTTAATGACCACTGGGTAAAATAACAAATGAGTTGATATCTTACTCAAAGCCCATGTGACAGCAAGACACAGATCTGAACAGTGCCTGGGGTGGGGGTGGAGGCATTTCCTTACAGGTGTTCTGAAACACAGCCCCAAGCATGATGCATGTGTAGTCAGGGGTCTGGTGGGAAGAAAATGTTTGAGTCCTCGATATGAGGCATAAATGCCTGGTGAGCTGGAGATAAGCCTTATAAGAACAGCACTTGGGGATGTTAGGCCTCTGAGTTTGTTTAGCCCCCACGAGTCACTATCTGCTGGAGACTGTCAGAATCATTACAGCTGGATCAAGGACATGCATAGAATATTAAATGTGATTTGATTAAATGAGACTGTGTAAAGGCCCCATGTTTCATATTTAATGTGTTTCATATTCCAATAATCCTGTTCACGTTGGAACGTATCATTAAAGGAAAGGATTTGACTCCTACTCCATCCAGCTAAAATGACAGAAAGGTTGCTTTAGACATTACGGCTTAAATAATACAATAAGGACCTGAGATTTATGATTCAATTCTTAAACATGTGCTGGACGTCACCAACGTCATCAGGTTTCTAGCCACTCAAATTTGCCATTGCAGTGGGCCAGCTGCCTTTACTCGGTTATTTTAAGAAGCAAATCCAGTGGTTTCAGATAATAATGATGCTATGAGAGGGATTTATCTACTTCAACTTGTCTGCATCACAGTCTATAGGTCCCATCAGGACCGCTCTCTCAGGGCCTCCTGGGAGCTAAAATTTCTGTTGTTCAGAAAGGCTGCTTTTTAAATGAGTCAAAGCCTTTGTCTTCATCATTGAAGAGAATTATCGGGCTCTCTGGCTTGTTTTGAAGGCTGCTTTGGCATTTTTTTATCACCCTTGCCCCTTGTGAATATTCATCTTCAGCTCTGAGAAATTACGGAGACCTCTGTGCAGAATATTCTAGCCTCACCAAGACTTCCAGAGTGGCTCTCATCTTCTTCATGACTAAGAGTTGACCCTTCATTTAGTTGCTGTGTCTTCTCAACTGAAAATGAGCTTTATTAATTATGTAGAACATTAACCTCCACATACACACACAACATAAATACACAGGCTACTTGGACCAGAAAAATCTGACTTGAGAAAAAGGGGAGTGGGCGTTAATAGAGTGAGTTGGCCTCAAGCATCCAGTAGAATAGGCCCGGAGCATTTGTCAAAGCATTTATTTCTTTGAATACTTTGTGATTGAGGAATGGAGAGTCTAGGGTGGCTGCTGTTCTAATGGTCGAGGCAACCACCCTAGAAAATCACCTAACTCTGTATTGTCATTATAGTCAAAATACTTGAGTTAGGAAGAAAAGTAAAGTATTGCTGATAAACCCTATATATCAGGGATCCCCAGTGGACTGGTATTGGTCCATGGCCTGTTAGGAACTGGGCCACACAGCATGCGAGCAAAGCTCCATCTGTATTAACAGCCACTCTCATCGCTCGCATGACCACCGAGCTCTGCCGTCTGTCATATCAGCGGCAGCATTAGATTCTCATAGGAGCTTGAACCCTATTGTGAACTGCGCATGTGAGGGGTCTAGGTTGCTGGCTCCTTATGAGAATCTAATACCTGATGATCTGAGGTGAAATTGAGGTGGTGATGCTAGCACTGGTGAGTGGCTGCAAATACAGATTAACATTAGCAAAGAGGTTTGACTACACAGAGACCACAATCAATTGTTTACAGATTCATATCAAAACCCAAGCTCAGGGCTCCCACTGATTCTGTATTATGGAGAGTTGTATAATCATTTCTTTGTATAATACAATGTAATAATAATAGAAATAATGTACACAATAAATGTAATGCGCCTGAATCACCCTAAAAGCATCCTCCCCACACCCACCCCAGTCCGTGGAAAAATTGTCTTCCACAAAACCAATTCCTAGGGCCAAAAATATTGGGGACCACTGCTGTATATGACTGCATTTTCATCTTTGGTGACCAGACAATAAAATACCTAGTTGACCCCAATGTTTTGACACCACATCTTCCTACTCTGTTGAAACATACATACAACACATGTGTGCATGGGGCCACAATACAGCTGCTCCATTCTCCCATGAGAGTAATCACACATCTTTGTGGTCCACCCACCAAGACCCACATGGAACCCTGTGTTAATAGAATGAGAATTAGGTGTTTTGAGTCCTAGTATTGACTTTGTTCTAGTCTGCTCTAGGCTCTGAGCTACTTAGTTACAGCTCTCCTTGGTAGACTGGGATGATGAGGGAGGTGAGCTGTGACCTCCATCTGTCCTCATTGAGTTGTTGGGAAAGGAAACTCAGCAGCACACATGTATAAAGCACTTTTGGTGGCTCATACTGTGCGACAAGCACTCCATACATATTCTTTTCTCTTCCTCCTCAGTAGTAGGTTTAGTATTTCTATGCTCCTCTTCACATCAATCCTAAGGTATGTGCTTCAGCTGTGCCTTTTTGCATGCAGTACCTTTGCTGTGGCTCTACAGGTCAGGGTCCAGTAGTGGGAGAGATACGGGCAAAAGGCTGTGCAAATAGACAGAGAAAGGAGTTGGTGCCCAGTAGTTCACTTGATGAAGCATCATGCTTTATCTTTAGCCTAAGAGGTGTTGTCTTTCCTGAGACTTCATTTAAATCAGGTGGGTGTATGGTTCATATCTGGCCTTGTTTGCAAATTGCATGACCTGTTCATTTTTATTCTGCCTCATAGACTGCTCACATCATATTGCTATAGTTTGGTAATAGACATATTTTGAAATATTTGAAACAGAAGTATCTTCTGCTTGTGGCATGCCATTGTTCATTGTGTGCCCAGGTTTGATGAGTAAATGAATGGATAGATAAAGGCACTGTTGACCAGCATTTTAGTTCCTTTTTAAAAGATGATAAAAGGGTTCAGAATTCTTAGTTCCACCAATGACTTTATTTTAAACTCATTTTTAGGTATCTACTTTCTGAACAAGGGAGTCACTTAGTTCATATCTTTTACCATGTAACCTTAGTTTTTGGTCATCCTAAACGTATTCATGTTCTATATATAAATTTTATCTTGAAGAGTTTAACCTGTTTCTAAAGCAAGGGTAATTTTTATCATCTGCTTTACAATTCTCCTACACAATTAAGGGCAGAATAGGGTAGAGGAAATGAAATGTGCTGGGGACAGAAGTTGGATTTTAGCCCTCCCTCCATCACTGAAAAACTCCCTTAAGTCTTAGCTTCTGTAGAGGTAGAATGAAGAAAAATTCTCCTCCCACTCAATAACATCATATAACTTCTATGAGAGTAATATTATATACACATACCTATATACAAATAATTTAAAAATGATAAAGAACTGCCTAGCTATAACTTATTATTTGCAAAAAACAAAAAACTTACAGCACAAGGGAGATTTATCAGTTGTATGCCATTCTATACATGAATGTGACCCTGCCGATTGAAAGTTATTATGTCATGAAACTGTGTTATAAACTTGTAGTATGTTTAGCCCAGGAATGGAATGAATTATGAGATGACTAACAGAACAAATATACTCCATAAGCAACATTAATTAATAAAGAGGACAGAATATTTTTAAAACAACTGAGCAACTATTCTCATTTTTAAAGAACATACAAATTATTTCTAGAGTTCTGTTTCAGCCTATCCAGTGACATGTGAATGACATGCCAAGAAGGAGTATTCTGCATCCCATGGGAGGTCTTCAATGCCGGTGGCATCTGTCCCCACTTCTGGCTAACAGGAAGTTCTCAACAAAATTGAATTCTGAATGGTTTTACTCTGGTTAGCTACAAACAAAACAAAACAAAACAAAAATCAACCCAGTCCATAATATTTGAGTGACCATTCATTCATTCATTCAACATATATTGGTTGTCAAGTACATTTGCAGATTGAATTTAAGAATTGGGCATTCAAAAATAATGTACATATAGCCTTTGCCCTCCAGAAAAACTCTGTCTACTGGGGTAATGGATGAATGACATGTAAACAACTAAGAATGACATGGCGCAACAGGCATCCCATTTGGGGACAAGGGTATATGGGGACAATAACAAAAATGTCCCTGAGTCCTGATGAAATCTGTCTGTGAAGACACATGACTTCACCCGGAAAGGAAGGCAGAGGAGGTGGGTCATTGTAGACTGAGGGGCAGCGGTGGGGCATGATCAGAGAATGACCCAAACTTGGAAGACCCAATGGACTGTGCAGCTAGGGAAGCAAGCAGGGACAGTATCACTGAGGAGGCTTTCTATGTGACTTTAAAGACTGGGATTGTTGTCATATAGTAGACCCTACACTAGGTAGAAAGAGGCCACTGATAGATGGATGTTGACCTCATGAGATCTTGTTGTAGGAAAGTAACTCCCACTGGAGTCTGACAGATAGACTGAAGTGACAAATGAGTTGTTGGAGCCCCTGACACAAATGTGTCATCATAAAAGAGGACGAAGGGACTGTATGGTGAAGGGTGAGCACACGAGGGACCCAGAACCAAGCTGCCCCTACTCAAAGCCTGCCTCAGTTATTTCATGTGACCATGAACAATTTATTTAAATGCACCATGCCTTAGCTTTCCCACCTACAATATGGCAATGATAGATTTTGGGATAATTCAGTCAGTAAATCTATACATTTCCTAAATAGTGTATAAATAAGTAATTTAAAAATACCAAAAGCAGTGGCTGGAACACATAAGTTCCTGTATGGACTCCCAACATTCATATGTTGAAGGCCTAACCACCAGTGTGGCTGTATTTGGAGTTGGGGCCTCTAAGGAGGTGACTAAGTTTAAATGAGGTCATAAGAGTGGGAGCCCTGATCTGATGGGACTGGTGTCCTTATATGAAGAGACACCAGAGACCTCTCTGCTTCCACATGTGTGCATAGAAAGACCATGTGAGGACTCCATGAGACAGTGCCACCTGAAGCTCAAAAGAGGGTCCTGGCCAGAAACCAAACCTTCCAGCACCTTGATCTTGAACTTCCAGCCTCCAGACTATGAGAAATACATTTCTGTCATTTAAGCCACACAGCCTGTAATATTTTTGTTACAGCTGCCCAATCAGACTAATACAGAGCTATGGTAGGTCACATCTATTAGTACTAAAGCAGCGAAAACAGAAGTGGAGAACATGGGCTGAAAACACTCTAAAAAACTCAAACATTTTTGTACACATGAGACAAAAAGACAAATCTTAATGGAAACATGCCCATCTTTCAGTCATACAACCTTGGGAATGTCAATTGTGCTTTAACCAGTGATCCTTAAGCTCCTTTCTAATATCAGCTTCTAGGGTGTCTATATTTGCTTACTGTATTTTCCGGCGTATAAGATGACTTTTGAAACAAAAAAAAGTCAACCGAAAATCGGGGGTCGTCTTATACGCCGAGTATATCCCGAAAATCGTCTGGATATGCCGCTAATCGAATTTTCCAACTCGATCCCGCACCAATCACTGCAAGGCTGCTCGGACCGCCTCTCTAACTCAGCCAATCCAAGCAGGCTTTTTATGCATGCAAATTATACATGTTCTGTACCCGAAGCTACACGGTGTTCTAGTAAAAAGCCTGCTCAGATTGGCCAGAGTCAGAGAGGCGGTCTATTATAACCTTTGAATCTTTGCTTGTTGTGATTGGCTCACCGTGGTACATACCGTATTTTCCGGCATATAAGACAACTTTTGAAACGAAAAAAAGTCAACCCAAAATCAGGGGTCGTCTTATACGCCCGGTCGTCTTATACGCCGGAACATACGGTACATATTACTTACACAACTCATTTGTTAAATCTTGCATGTTCATAAAAGTAATTGGTGTTTCTCATATAAGTTGCAAATCTTAGCCACTAGCCAATTAAGTAGTAAACACCAAAAGCTAGAATGATTAAATAAATGCTTTACTGTGTAATCCTTACTTTTTATGGAAATGATTCCAGATGTCTTAACACCTACTGAAATAATAAAACCCGTCCTATTTTCGTAGCTAAGACATTTTGAGATTATTGCAGACACAACTGGCCAGTCGCTCTGCCAACATTTTTTAGCACCCACCATGAGCTGGTCGCCAGTAACTGCATCAAATTCTTGGGGCTTTTATTCGATCTTGGTAAAAAGTCATGGATCCCAAATTCGGGCTTAAAAGAGCAAACTCTCTGATGGAAACTGACAATAATGCTGCCTTGCTTTACATCACTGCTAGCATTTTTGTGGGACTCTGGACCAGTGTCCTCTGTGACTTGAGCAAGCAATTGCTTGTGCAACAGGTATGTGAACCTGCTTGAATGATTTCTAAGCCAGGGAGGAATTGGGTTGAACGTATATGACTTCCAGATGTATTGGATAGCTTTGTGGCAGCATTCCAGAAAACTGTTCAAAAAATACCGTGTTCTCACTTGCTCCTTCCTTTGGACCTCTGCGGAGTGAGTGTGAGTTTGCTTGGCATGCCAGCCTCATTGATTGTGAGGTGTATTGTAGCATAACAAAGAAACCTCATTTCCAGTGATTGAGTCACACACTCTATGAGCTCAAAACACCCTTGAGCCATTTAGGTGTCAATACTTCCCTGAAGAGGAATCTATTTTGTATCAACACTGTTCATCACCTAGCCCTTCCTGAATAACTCTGGTGGTGGCTTCAAAGCCTCACCAGATCCACAGAGACACCTACTCCCTTGTCTAGATAACGTCCCTCAGAACACTGAGAACAATCGCTCTCCTCTGACTTTTTCTTCCCCAAGCCAAGGACCCCCTGTATCTTCAGCCATTTGTCTAGTGATTTACAGGTCCCTTTCATCATCCTAGTATTTTTTATGTCTTCTTTTAAGTTACTAACCTTTCTCTTAAGTGTAGTCTGTTAAGAATATCAGATGAAAGTGATAGAAACTCAATTCAAACTTACAAAGGTGAAGAAAAGCCAAACAAGGGGATGCTAGGATAGCTCAGCCTTTGAATGCTTGCCTCTCACTCTCGAGGCCCAGGGCTGGCATCTCAGCCCTGGCCCGTGCAACCCCATATGCTTAACTACAGTGCACTGGTAACCACTGAGATGGCTTGGCAGTGAAGCTTCCTACCTCCTATGTGGGAGGCCCCCAGTTCGGTTTCTGCCCCATGTGGCCCCACATCCACCTGTGTGGAATGAAACAATGTCACAATTTAGGATGTGCAACTATGGAGACTGCTCTGAGCCCTCTCCACTACTCTCCCCCTCTCTCTCTCTGTCCTCCCTCCCCCCTTCTCTCATACAATAAATTATATCTTTGGGGAAAAAAGAAAAGCCAAACGTAAGCCAGATTGGGAGACATACTGATTCATAACGCTTAAGTTCAGGGTTGTCAATCTAAGTACTGATGTGATTTCATCAGGAAGCAATCAACTTTTGCATTTTTTTCTTCTGAATAGATTAGGGTAACCAGATGTCCCGCTTTTGGTGGGACAGTCCCGATTTTTAACAATTTGTCCTGCGTCCCGCGGCATTTTAAAAAAGTCCCGATTTTTGGAAAGAGTTCACGACAAGCTAGGGAACGGTGGGAGATAGACCCAATTTTTAATCAAGAACCCCTTCCCCCCCGGTCAATGGTGTCCTGCTTTACCAATGTTAAAATCTGGTCACCTTAGAATAGATTGAATCCCAAGCAGGCCATCCCCAAGGAGTAAAAAGCTGGCTTCCTGGCAGCTCAGACTAGCATTTGGTGGCCCCAGGGGAGAGAGCCCACTCCTTAGAGTTCCAGCAAAGGCCCCAGGGTTGAGTCGAATTGCAGAAGATTGGGTCATTTCCCCAAGAGAATATGGCCTTGGTCAAATGCCTACTCTTGGAAATGAGTTGGAATAAATTCCATCTGAAGCACATGGAATGAAAGTTAAGATGCAGCAATGCTGAGACAGAGAAGGGAGGATGATCCTAAAAAAAAACAAAAAAAAACTGAAGCAACAACAAATGTCCACCAAGCACAGCTCTGCAATCTCACTTCATCTCTGGATAGTCACTGTGACAAGTATATCACTCAGGATGGTGGCAGCGCTCTCAGAATCTGAATCGTACTGATTTACCTTTCAGTCATCAAAACCACTCGCTTGGCAAAGGACTGACCTCCTGTGTTCCTTTGGAAAGCGTTGTGCACAACTGATGAATAATAAAAATGGCGAAAATAGAAGGGACATGAAGAAGCTGCTGTCATCCAGGCCCCTGAGTGATATTTTTAATCCTGATTTAAAGACTTTGAAAGCATGAGTTTCATCGCTTATTCTGTTGTTCCTGGCATTCAACAATCTCATCCTACCTTTAACCACGATTTATTTAAAAACATTTTAGATACTTGAAATTATAGTCTTATCTTCTAGGTTTAACTAAAATCGGTGATCATATTTAATTAGGTATTATCTACTTGTTATTAAGTTTTCTCTTCTTTCCTGGGCACTGTGCATCAAAAATAAAGTGCTTCCCCTTTGCTTGAGAGGACATGATTATTTCCAATAGTCTTATCCATGTAAGGCATTGTGGAAAAGTTAAGTTTTAGCCTATGTGTATCATTCTTCATTTTGTTTCTAAGTAGTGTGGCCATGAACACAAAGAGGAAAAAGAAGCATACCCAAATATCAACCCCTGCTGACTAAGAGACTATTCCAGGGGAGGACAGTGAGTTCTAAGCACAGAAATACTGCAGGCAATTTAGCAGATCTGAGTTCATAGTGGGTCATTTAACATTTTAAAAATAAAAAGATTCTCAGTACTTCAATTCAGAATTTGTAGTAATAGCGATTGAGTCCAAATTGACTTTACCTATTACCTATAATCAAAGGATTTGCTAAATGGGTTAAAAAAAATTAAAGCCAGTAAAATATATCAACTATTTAGAAAACAAACATTTTTTCTAGTATACAATGCTCTAGATGATTTGTTTAGAAACAATTGAAAGGCAACATAGAAATAAGTTCTGTATCTTCTTAAAATGTGAATACAGATTGTCTGTGTCCCCAGGTATCAGAATTCATCCTCAGTCCATTCTTACCTGGTACAGGAGGTGACAACCTTCTTCATCCAGGCAGCTTCTGAGATATGACCTTCTCGCCTACCAATGGGGTCCTTCTAGGCACACCCATCAGAGCAGAAACTCCCAAAGCTTACACAGGAGTCGGGAAGCTTGTGAGGTGGTGATGAGCGGACCTGTTAAAGGTCTGGGGTATCCTGAGAAGTCACTCTAGCGCCGATGCCCAAGGTGAGGGCATTGCCAAGCGCATGCTTCCCTGAACTTTCAGAGCCTTTATTTTCTACCTCTTCTCTCTTCTTCCTCTCTCCTCCTTCTTGCCTGTTAGTGCCCTCACTATATCTGTCCTACCACTTTCTCCTCAGTGACTTTTAAGCAGATAGAGCAAGAGAGTACCCAGTGTATGCACTGAGTACATTTTACATTACCTGCTTTTGTTATAAATTTTAGTTCAGTATTTCAGTACAGTTAAGAAAATGTAGGGGAAGCCGGATGGCTCAGTGGGTTAGGCGCTCACTTTGTAGCCCCGGGGACCGAGGATCGAATCCTGGCCCCGGCCCGTGCGGACCCATATGCTGAACTGGGGAGCGGCCCCAGTTCAGTTCTCACCAGGGCGAAACCCCGGCCCAGTTCCTGTCCTGTGCAGCCCCATGCCCACCTGTGGAATGAAACTATGTGGAAAAACCAATGATGTGCAACTATGGAGACTGTTCCGGGCCCTCCCACTTCTCTCTGTCTCTAACTCTATCTATCTATCTATCTATCTATCTATCTATCTATCTATCTATCTATCTATCTCTCTATCAAAAACAATAAATAAATCTTTAAAAAAAAAGAAAATGTGCATGTGCTCATATCTTTGCTAATTTTTCTCCTGTGGGTCAGTGATTGTTCAGGATGGGCAAGTTCCTTGAGATCACCACCATTCCTTGCTTAGCCTGGTTCCATTTACTATGTGTATCTGAAAATAACAATGTAAATTTATTTAAATGACTTCTCATTCAGCCCTCAAATAAGCCCAGGCTGGCCTTCTTCCATATTTACCTCCAGCAGGATGATCAATTTCACAGAAGAGGCAGAATGCAATTTATCAGATTATTAAAATCTCCCCTAAAATGGAATCCAGTCCTATTCCATGGCCCCAATGGAGAACATAATTGCTAAAGGTTGGAACCGTTTTCTGGTGTTTTTCAAAGCTGCAGACCTTTTTCTTTAAAAAAAAAAATCTTAGCCAGAACGTAGTAAGTTATGCTGACAGGAAATTATGCCCATTATAGCAGGTGGTACAGAACCCCACCAGCTCTTCCTCACGCCCCATCTCTGACCTTCCTCCATACAGGCCCCCAAATAATACCCCAGGGACCACGTTGGGATAGCAGTTTGTAAATGAATTCTGTGGTTGGAGGGTAAGCACAGTGAAATCAGGAAATGCCACGTTAGCCTGCGCTTGGCCTTCGCCTCCTTTACAGGACACACTAGCGCAGAGATTCTTCACCTGGACAATACGTGAAAATCTCACTGTGGCTTCCATTGAACAATGTACCTTCGGGCTCCGTTTTTAGAATAATGGTTTGCTACACCCTAGAGCCTTGAGACGGCACTGTCATAAGGGTTTGAATTGACACTGGGCAAGTAGGACCAATACCACATTCTAACAAATACACTGGCTTCATGTTTTTTGTTTGTTTGTTTTTTTGGTTTTTTTTTAAATATTTTTATATTTTATTGTTAAATTTAATGGGGTGACATTGGTTGGTAACAATTAGTTTCCCAATGGACAACTCCACATCACATCACCCATGCATCGCATCACGTGCCCAGCTCCCAGAATCAGGTCCCCCTCCAACCCGATATATCTGGTGCCCGCTCCC
>PVKE010046049.1:0-12395 GCA_004027555.1 Craseonycteris thonglongyai | reverse complement strand
ATGCTTCCTTCTAAATACCAGTCAGAAAGAAAACAACAAACTATATTTTGTGCTGCAATTGTTCAGAATTAATTTATAGCTCTTTGAGGTACACCTTTCCTAAATTTCACATTGCAAGTGACACTCTCATTACTGTTGTGGGTTTGTGTCCTCCTTCAAAATATAAACACACAAAGAACTAAGAACTGACAAGGAAGCAAAAGTGTTTAGTAGAGACCCATGGACAGTGTAGGAGGAAAGGATGAAGCAGGACCGGAAAGCATGGTAGGTCCTTTAAGAAAACACCTGTTTGAGATTATACATTTCTAATTAGATAAGCACTACTCTTGAGTTTAAACATAACACTCCCAAATCCGTCAACCACCCACGGTAATTCTCCAGGTGTTTGTGATTATGTAATGCTCTAAAAAATCATCTGGATTGTGTCAACTCTTAAAGTACTGCTTGAGTTAAAAAATAATTCTTTCCAGGCATTCATTTATACTTACGGTCTCATTGTAGCACTTATAGCAGTTTATCAAAAATAAATACAATTAAAAAATAGTAAAAGAGTCAGTGGTTTCCTTGGTTCCTGATTTTTTTTTTTAACCCCCTAGGGCTCTAAGTATGGTTTCTGTTTTAAGTAGTAAAAGGTAGGCATCACAGACTCAGCAAACTTCATTGACCAGACTTCTCTAATTCAGATTTTATAGTATTGGGATGAGAGAAATGATGTTTAACCTTATATTACTAGGGAAAAGAGAACATACACATATAAAAGTAGAGGAAAAGGGATACAGCTGTCTTCTCAATGTTTTATACACGGTGTTGGAATTGCTCTCTAAAATAAAAATTGCAAAAAAGGAAAAAACCTTTCTTGGTAGCCACATAAATATTCATCTTTAAGTGAGTTATGCTCACCACAATTTACTTTTTTTAAGTTCCCTGACGTATTTTGAGATAATTAATAACTTTAAAGCTCCTAGGCTTGGATAATTGAAAAACCTTTGAGGATAGAAATAATATGATTTGAAAGAGACTCTTTGAGAATTCAAAGGAGCACTTCAGCCCAAACAGAAAGAAAATTGCCTTTATTATGCAGTTATTTTAATTAAAAATATATGCAGAACAGGAAAAGGAAAGCAATTCTAGATACCACTACTGATACTTGGGCTGCTTGTTTGAAATTTGGAAGCTTTTTATTTGTTCTGTTCAATTTTTAAGCTTCATATGGGGTGCTAGGTCCTTAATTCCTACTTTGTGTCCCGAGTTCACAATTCCAGGTCTTTTCCACTTAGTAGCATATTACAGTCAGAGCTAGCTAGATTGCCCTCACACATAACATGGAGTTATTCTTCTGCTTCTTAGTGTTTTCCTGAATGTCTCACTGTTTTCCCGTCCAGTCCCAGTTCACTGAAACAGGGAACAAATGTTCACCAGTTTCTATGCAAAACAAAGCACATCATTTATTTTCACTCACTGATTAGTGGTAGCATCTTTATATTTTTCCAGAATAAATACATAGACCATGTAATGCAGAGTTGTACACCTGGAACCTGTGTAATTTTTACCAACCAATGTCACCTCAATAAATTTAACAATAAAAAAAAGTTGTTTCTGTTGTAAAAAGGTAAACTGCTCACTCCAGAAAACCCAAACTATCAAAAAGTGAAAAGAAGATAAAACATAGCGGCAATTCCACCATCTAGAGATGACCACTGGTCACATTTTGCTGTATTCCATCCAGGCATCTCCATGCATACCCTGACATGACTGGATGCAGTGCTATTGAAATGAACCCATTTAAATGGATCATTGTATTTGACCCCTTTAAATAAAGTTACTGTCCTATAACCTGATGTTTGGATTAAATGGTATTTTATTTTTCTGTGTCAGTAAATAGAGATCTATATTACTTTTTAATAGCTGCATAAAATTCCCTTGTATAGCCATACCATAATTTAGCTAAGTGTACCCTAATAACCCATCATTTAGATTGTTCTTATCTTTTTGCTATTATCATAAAATAGTGCAAAGACAGGTTTGTGTAGACATTCTGTATTCTTGGTATTTCTTAAGATTTAACTCTTAGAAGTGTATTTGTTTTATTTAAATCCTTCATCTACTTGGAACACCTTTCTGTATATAGTGGAGTCTTACTCTATTTTCTCATATGGTTGGTCAATTATTCCAATACTGATTATTGAAAATGCCTCTTTGCCCTACTGATTTGAAATTGCTGTCATCAGATATTGATTTCCCATGCAAATGAGTCTTCTATTTCTGTGCCAATGTTGCATTGTACAAGTTCCCATAAGTAGAGGTTTTAGACTTAAAATCTAGTCAGAGTTCTCCAGAGAAAGAGAACCAGTAGGATATGTAGAGCTAGACCTGAGGAGGAATTGGTTCACATGGTTATGAAAGTCTCACGATTTGCCTGTAAAAGCTGAAGAACCAGGAAAGCTGGTGGAATAATTGAGTCTGATGCCCAAGGCCTGAGAACTCAGGGAGGTGGGCACTGCTGACACTGCTCAACACATTTTCTGTGGGAAAAGTGAACAGCTCTTCACAGCTACCCAACTTCTCCCTTATTTTCTGCTTATTTTTTCGAAGGTATCCTACCTCCTGGAAGGGGGAAGCATGGCCCATGAAGACTTCTGTGGGCATGTTGGTCAGCTGAACCCAGGAGACTTGCAGGTATGGCCAAGGACGAGGACTTGCCGACGGTTTACTGGTCTTTGGGTGTGCATGCTTGACCCAACCCACTGCCAGTACCTTCATACCTTCCTCTCTCTCTCATATCTGTGACCTCTGCATTCTATGGATCTTCCGCTCAGCCTAGAAACCTGCACAGGTCTCTTACATTCCTCTCTCACACTTTACTTGACCCCCCGTCAATCACTTTTTAGCTCCCACCTAGTCTGTCTCTAAAGAATAACCAAGAGTGTCTCAACTTCCTCATCTTCCATTTCATCGTTCACTCACTGAAATCAGGGTTGGCCTCTCAGTACCCCCGAAACCGTTACCAAATCCGTTCAGGTAATGATCACTCATGATGTCCCAGTTGCCAAATTCAGTATACCGATTTCAGTCCTCATCTTTCTAGACCTTTCTGCTGCATTTGAGACAATTTACTACTTTCAGCTCATTTGCAGGTATAGGTGGTGTTGTCACTTAATAAAATGACCAAACCCTGCCACCGTCCTAAGTCTTGTCTGAGACATGAAAATTAAAAGTCCCCAGGAAATGCTTATGTAATTTCTGCCAGTTTTGTGAGTCTGAACTCTGTATCAGCTACTTCATGGGATCATTGGCATATTTGGTGGAAGGATAACTGCAAATATTTGACTCTTGATGTTTCAATAGACATGACATTTAAAGGCAGAAAAGCAAAAGGACAAAGAGTTGTGGTCAAAGTCAACAGTAACCTCACACAGGAACTTACAAAGGGCGATATGATGACTGGTTGTGTCCTGACCAGGGAAGTGGTGATTTTTTTGCCCTCTGTGCAAATTCTCAATTGTCGAATTCTCAAGTGTATCTGCATGGATCCCAGTGGGATGGAGTGTCAGGTGCTCACAGATAAAACCTGATCATTAACCCCCTTTTATGGCTTTTCCCCTTGCCTAGCTCACTCTTCCCTCTTCTTTTCTACTTGTGTTTTCTGCATCTCTTTCCAAATAAACTACCTGCACTGACATCCTTGTCTCAGGATCTCCCGTGGGAGAACCTAAGCTAAGATAGGCAGGAAACCTATCCATCATGTTCCATCCTTCATCCCCAGATCCCAAGGTTGGTGTCTAGGACTGGACCCTGATAGGCTGTTAATAAAGAAATAAATGAATGCCTGAAGAGTCTGCACAACAGTGGAGACAATACTGTTTCTCCAAGCAGCAAGGGCTCCATTACCAGAACTGAGCAAGCAGAGACTCAGGTCACCCATCCGTGGTATAATGGGCAGTGTGGGCCTGTGCGTGTATGTTTAGGCCCATGCATGTATCCTCTAGCTGCTGTGAACATCAGCTGCTGATGGCTCACAGTTGCACCCCACCATGGGCACTGCCCTCAGCAGCAGGAGCTGCCTCTCTCAAGGTTCTGTACCTGGAGGGAGGCCCAGTCACTGGTTTGCTGATGGGATAAAAAAGCCTGGCCAGCTCACTTCTGGTTGGGACAAATCTCAATCCATCCAACTTCAGGCCTCTCCACTTGGATTGGCTGAGGCCTCCATTGTAACTGCATTGCTGGCTAGCTTCTCCCAGTGCCCCATCTTGCTTTTTTCACTTCTTAAGGTGCTCCCAAGAGCACTCCACAAAATACTGTCTGCCCACATTTCTCCATTTCAGTGCTAAATCAAAGACTCGGGGATACCAAAGGAGAGGCTTCGTCCATTTGTGTGAATTTCAGCTCTGATGCTTTGATTTCACATGTGAACCGTGGGATCCATTGGGAAAATTAGAAAAGGTCTCAGCAACTGTTATTGTTGTGTTGTTACTCCGTATGATGTCCAGGGACTGGCGGAGGCACTTGTAAGGTGGTTCACTCGGTTACCATGTCAGTCATCCCCACTGCAGACTTGCTCGAGGCTTGGTTACATTTCCTTGCTGTTGGTCTGGCATTTGCAGTGGATGACGGCGGGCCGGGGCATTCTGCACGCCGAGATGCCGTGCTCAGAGGAGCCAGCCCACGGCCTACAGCTGTGGGTTAATTTGAGGAGCTCAGAGAAGATGGTGGAGCCTCAGTACCAGGAACTGAAAAGTAAAGAAATCCCTAAGCCCACTAAGGATGGTGTGACAGTTGCTGTCATTTCTGGAGAAGCCCTGGGAATAAAGGTAAGTCATGCTATTGTATGGTTGTGAGAACTGAGATCATTAGTGACATAAGACTGGCCCCATCTGGGTTGTCAGCTCTCACTGGGTTTTTCACAGCTCATGTCCCATGGGATGGACTTGCTTCCTAGGTGTCAGAATAGGTAGAACCTAGGGGGACCCTGAATTTTTTTGCCACATGCAAACCCAGAGAATTAGAGAATTTATAAGAAAGGAAGCTCATATTAAAAATGTGATCAAAAAGCAGTTTTCATGGCATATCTTAACTTGCATGTGGATTTAGCATATAGTGCAATTTTATAGGTCCTTGGAACTAAGATTGCCAACTTTAAGAAACAAACAACAAACCAAACTAATTTCCCTCCCTAAAGGATTATTTAAATTACTTATGTCCAATTTAATTAATAAGGAAAGCACTATATCATAGAATTTTTTTTAATTAATATGAATATTTATCTCATACATGCTATGCATTCTTACAAAATGCGACTTTATATTTCAGTTTAGGGTCCCATCTTTTTAATCAAGTAAGATCAATTGAGGCTAAAGATGATGGGCAGATTTGTGGTAGGGAAAGGATATGGAAGTCGTGTGTTCATTGAACACCAGAACTGCTGCTGGGGAGGCCAAGTTCTTCACGCTGTGTGATTGGAGGTACTGGCCAGCTAGGAAGTGAGCTAGGTGGCATGCTCTCTTAGGTAGTGTTTCCTGGAGACAGACCCTGAGATGAGAATCCATGTGGAAGTAATTTTAAAGGCCATGCCCCTGCGGGGACAGGAAAAGAAGCCGTGCGTGACAGGGAAGGTCAGGGAGCCAAGCAAGAGTGTCATCTCAGGCAAAGTCCCAAAGAGGATGCAGATTCTGGAGGGTCAGCCTGGCTCCTCCAGGTTGGCCTTCACCCCAGGCAAGAGCACTGGGCTTTCATATTCCCTTACCCCAAGTCTTTCTTTACTCATGGCTCTTGAGTTTGGGGTAGAGGGCACAGAAATAGATAACAGGGAATCTGGGAGAGGCCCTAACACCCAGTTCCACACATACCACCTGGCGAGCCCATCAACAAATTGGGTACCTAGTTACCATTCGCCCCATGGGCAATCAGCACTTTAAACTGCTTTACATACTCATTTGTGTAAAGCTAAATTTTGCTTAGATGTACCCTTAGGGATAATGGCATGACAGTGGTTACTAGTCAACCACTCGTGGGGTGCATTTCATGGGTAACAGGTCGGTCATGACTCTTGGTTGGGACTCACAGGGTTTTATATTTCCTGCACTGTGACCACAGTTCTTTATCTGTACCAGGACCATGTGTGTGTATTATTTTGCTTTGTGTTTCCAGTGCAAACAGAAGTAACTGAAGAAAAAAAGAACCAGTGTGCTTCCTATTAAGCATATACAGTAGACTGCCAGTTAACTGGCACCCATGGGGATTGGTAGATGCTGAATCAATGTAAGTAGACTCTCCTGTAACCAGAACTTTGCTTGAGTTCTGGTTACCAGAGAGTCTACTGTACATAACTGCCTGCTCTCTATGCCCCACCAGGCCTATGGCTTAGTGCTTTGCAGTTGGAAACGTGACCTTACATGATGTTTCTGTGACCCATTTCTGTTTTGCCGAGCACTGGGCAGTGCCCTTTCCAGCGGGATGGTAAGAATTTCCTTCCCTTCCATGCCACAGAGGACGATTCAGGTCCTGTGGGGTCTCCTTGGAATAAGGCAAAGGATATCATTGTGTGTGGAGTCAGGCAGGTGGTCTAGGGAGAGCAGGATTCATGCAGCCGAGAAGTTGATCACTGTACCCTATGGGGCTTTTCACTCTTATGTTTCCAGGACTCTAGGGTTCTAGGGCCATAGCAAGGGATTTCCCTTCTCCACTTGAACCAAAGCAAAAGGCTTTGTAGAATTGTCAAGATTTCCTTCATGAAAAGAGTTGAGCTGTCTGCAGCAAAGAAGAGAAATAAGACCACTGATTTAATAGACGAGCAAACTCAGCAACATTGTGAATCTTGAGTTCCACAACTACTTCTCATTTATAGAAAACACAGTGCAATTGTAGTGTCAGAGCCGATTCCAGTTACAGGCAGAAGGACATTTTAAAACACTTCCAAGCAGCAGACCACATGGTCTTGAAGTTACAAGCAAGAATTAAAGACCAGAGGTAATATTTTAACTTTGTAAAATAATATCTTAGTAGCTTCTGATCTCTATTTTTTTTTTTTAATTTTTGTTGAGTAGAATCTCTGAAGTGAATTATATTCTTCTCAGTCAATGATCAGTTTTTATTTATGAGAGCATTTTCATAAGAAACTCTTGGAACCCTGTTTAGCATTAATTTAAATTTTGTGAGGAAGTGTGCTGCTGTGGTTACCAGCATGGATTCTGGCGACAGAGGATATGGATTAGAATCCCCACTATGAACTAGCTGTGTGGCCTTGGCCAAGCCACTTAACCTCTCTGTACTTTAGCATTCACATCCATAAAATGGGGTTGCTGTGAGGATTGAGTCTTTTAAAAAATGCATTAAGCTATCAAAACAGTGCCAAACACATATGTAGGTACCACATATGTAGTAGCTGTTACTGTAAATATTTTTATTACTTTGTGTTAACTTGGGCAGGAATTGGGCTGAGCTTTATATTTGTTGTCTATGCTAAAGGGACCTGTTGCAATTTGTGAAGGGTAATTAACCTGCTTTGAAGAAAAGTCACCACCCACCATCAATCAGTCAGTGTGAGGATGAGGGAACTATTGGCATTTTTTAATGGATTCTGTAAGAAATGTAGTTTTTTACATTGGAAGCCTTAATATCTGCTCACCAAGGAATGACTGGACTTAAAAAAGTATAGATGTGCCATAAAAATAAACTGGAGATTCTTTTATGAGGTGAGACTGAGACTATACCTTTCAAGAGATTAATGTGCTTATCTCCAATACAGAGTCAACGGTGACTCTGCTCCCCACAACTAGAATATCTAGAAAAATGGAATTAGTGATCATTCCAGTGCTTCACCAACTTCAAAATTCATGTTATCTAGGAGTCTTCTTAAAACGCTGATTCTGATTCAGCAGGTCTGGGCAGGGCTTGAGTGTCTGCATTTCTAACTGCTTCCAGGTGATGCTAAGGCTGTGGTCAAGAGACCACTATTTGCAATGTGTGTAATAACCATGGGTAAGGCATGTAAGGCGCTGGTGATTACTCATCATGAGAATCAGTTTGATCATACACCTATAGAAGATGTTAAGGTCCAACTCTGTGGCTTTTGGCAAACCTTGTATAAGTTTTCTGGACTTCATTTCCTACATCCATAAAAAGTGAGGGGTGTTTGCGCAAAATGCGATAAGATTTTGTAACAACTCCACTGTCCTTTTGATATTCCCAAGGGTAGATGTGTTCCTGCTTCTCAGTTTAGATGTGTCAGCCCTTGGGAAGCCACAGCCAATTTTGAGCAAGATTCTGCCAGAATAGCGTGGTCTAAAATGAAGGCTGAAAGAGGGAAAAGATAAAAATGGGATACTTTGAATAGTTTCTGTCACTTCTGAAAGGTCAAGATCACATGTTTATTTCATGAGAGTATGAAATTCTCCAAACCCCATTCCACTCTTATCAGGCAGCCAATCAGCAATATTTATTGCCAGTTCTCTCTGGAACATGGTTCTTTTTCCAACAAACGCCTCTACTTGCCTCCTGCTGTTTTAAATTCCATTATGTCAGAAGCAAACCTTAAGGAGGCCTCCGCTCCACTGTGATCCAAAACAAGGCAATCTGGAGCCAGACTGCCTGAATTCAAGGCCAACTCCACCACTGATTAACCTTAAAGAAGTCACTTAAGCCCTCTGGGCCTCAATGTTCTCACCTGTAAAATGGAAAGAATCATAATGACCCAGAGGGTCATTGGGAGGATTAAATTGGTTAATACGTGTAAAGAACTTAGAACAATTCCTGGTGTAGAGTAAGCCTTCTATAAGTGACTGTTCTTTTCACTTCTTAGCAGACACTTCGTACAGTGTTTATGTGGCCTACAGATATAACAAAAGAATCTTTTTTCAGATGGGCAGACTGTATATTCATGTATTGCATAACCCAAAGTTGAAAAATTCAGTTTCCAAAGTTTTTTGTTTTGTTTTTGTTTTTTAACCAAGTATCTCATGTAATTCACTCAGATCTTGCTGATCACAGTGCCCCCAGCACTTGAATACATGCCTGATACATAAAGACAACCAATAAATATTTTGTGGGTACATAAGTGAAATCATTAAATTGTAAATGAATGCTAGACTAAGAGAAACTAGGGTAAAGTAGTAAGAAGATAAGACAATATAGGGATTAAGAATGACTGCAATATGAGCTAACTGAAGAGCTGAGAGAATGATAAAATTAGCTAAATTGTGTTTTAAAATAAAATTAACGGATTAGGAAGTAGGGAAATAAAAACAACATTGAGGGAAAGCTGGGATGGCTCAGCGGGTAAAGCACTCACTTTGAAGCCCCGTGGACTGAGGATTGAATCCCAGCCTTGGCCCATGTGGACCCACATGCTGAACTGGGGTGTACCCCCAGTTCAGTTCTTGCTGAGACCTATGTGGGAGGCTCCTGGCGCAGTTCCTGCCCTGTGCAGCCCTGTGCTCGCCTGTGGAGTGAAACTATATGGAAAACTAACGTCTACTATGGAGTCTGCTCTGGGCCCTCCCCCTTCTCTCTGTCTCTTTCTGTCTCTGTTTCTCTCTGCCAAAAATCAATAAAATAAATCTTTAAAAAAATAACAAAGAAACAAGCTTGATTCTTTTTCTTTAAATGTGAATACGGGGCTGTTTTGTAAGACTCACATTGTTCCCTGCAAGTTTCTTAAATTGAGAAAGTTACAACAATGAGGATCAGAGGCTTGGGGCTTGTGGTTTCCCTTGGGGGTCCTCAGGCAGGTGTCTTATCTGCTTTAGCATCTTTCCTGTGGCGTTTTGGGGCATGGCTTGATACCCAGTAGGGCAGGTGTCCCCAACCCCTGGGCCACAGACTGGTAGCAGTCTGTGGCCTGTTAGGAACCTAGCTATACAGCAGGAGGTGCGTGGTGGGTGAGCAAATGAAGCTTCATCTGGATTTACAGCTGCTCCCATCACTCACATGACTGCCTGAGCTCCGCCTCCTGTCAGATCAGCAGCTGCATTACATTCTCACAGGAGCGTGAACCCTATTGTGAACTGCGCATGGGAGGGATATGGGTTGTGGCTCCTTATGAGAATCTAATGCCTGATGACCTGAGGTGGAGCTGAGGCGGTGATGCTAGTGCTGGGGAGCAGCTGCAAATGCAGATTGACATGAGCAGAGAGGTTTCACTGCACAGAGACCATCATAAATCAACTGCTTATAAACTCATATCAAACCCTCTGGCAATTGACTCATCCTGGAGTTACCCCACCCCGACCCAGGCATTGGATGACCTCGTGTCCCTCAGGCAGTTCCCTCCCAGCCAAAAAGCAACCTGCCCGCTAAGCAGCCCCTGCTGGTTATGGGTTGGCACGAGATTTAGAGCCAGATCTTCCATTGTCTCCTCCGATTTCAAAGAGCTGATGGAATGTCCCGGCTGTGGCAGGTCATTGGTGCCATACATATACACTTTTTTCCTAGGCTAGGAACAGCTGAGAAACTAGAGACAAAATCATATTTCCAGCCATTGTTTTCATCCAGGAAACTTTAAAGGCAGAATGTCACTTGAAACACTTTCTCACCAATATACAATTTGACAGTATCCCTTGTAAATTTACCATAGTTTGATTTAAAAGTTTATTTGGGGGAAGCTAGGATGGCTCAGTGGGTTGAGTGCTCAACTTGCAGCCCCAGGGTCTGAGGATCGAGTCCCAGCCCCGACCCATGCGAACCCATATGCTAAACAGAGATGTGCTTCCCATGGGGGAGGACCCCGGTTTGGTCCCCAGCTCATGGGGTCGTTCCTCCCATGCGGGAGGCTCCCAGCCCTGTTCTTGCCCTGCGCAGCCCCTTGCCCACCTGTGTGGAATGAAACCATGTCGAAAACTGATGACGCACGACTATGGAGACTGCTCTGGGCCTTCCCCCTTCTCTCTGTCTCTGTTTCTCTGTTAATAAAATAAATCTTTAAGAAATAAGCTTATAGGACTTTCAGGGAAATATTTTTATAGCATGTCTAAAAGGCAGTGGGTTTTTGCCCACCAGAATACTGGACAGTAAACTTAGAACACTTTTGCATTGCACCTAGTCCTCTATTTCAGGGAAAATGGTAGGTTTTTTGGTTTTGTTTTTTAATTGTATCCAGCACATTTTAGATGGATCTTGCTGACTTTGTGGTTGACCCCATGTTCTCAGGTCCACCCCTGACCTGCCTTTCTGAGTTTGCTTCTGTCCACTTGGTAATGTGGGGACAGCTGACCCCCTCCCTGCTCATGGGAGGCCTCTCGTTCCTTCCCAAGCTCAGAAGAACAACTTCTCAAAGTAGCACTTAAAAATGATTTAATCGTGAAAACCGGTAGCACCGGCACACTATCCCCTTTTGTCTTTGAAGTATTCCAGCAAGTTTATGGGTCTAGCTGGGAAAAGAATGACAGATAGTCTCCTAATGGCAGAGGCTGTGTGTGTGGTAGGGGAGGGCAGTGGGTTTCTGACAAAGGGAGCTTGAAATAACGGGCCCCAGCTGTCCCCATGATCAAGCAGAGGGAAAACAACACTTGCTCAGAAAAGAATCCTCCCTTCCAAAGGCCTCCTGTTCATTTGTTTACTTTTAAATCAGAGGATGCTGTGATAGACTTAAAAACTTGAGATTTTAAAAACGTTCCCTTTGGGCTGAGGGGTGAGGTAAGGGTAGACCCCAGACTCCTCTCAGTGCGCCTTTTCATTCTTAATTTTGAAAGATGCAAATGTTTATATTTAAAACACCACGTTAAACCAGAAATGGGAAAAAAAAAACAAACTTAAATCTTACAATGAAGAACAAATAAAGAAACTAACATTTCTGTAAATCTATCAGCAGCATAACCACATAGAGAAAATATTTATTTTAAAGGCTTTAAACATAGTTTCCTGACTGTACATTTTAGTGGGATATATTCTAAATAGGATAAGAATGCTCCAGCAATTGTTAACTTCACTGTATAGTTTTATTGTTCATCTTGGCATTATAATTTTAAAACAGTTTTTTTATATGTTGTGAAATAAAGCAAATGAGTAGATGTGTTCATATTTTTAGGAATCAAGATTTTCAGTGTAAGAAAGATAGGTACTAAAACAAAAGAAAAGAGCTAAGAAAAATACTGTAATATTTAATGTTACATTAAATATTAAGTGGACATTTTAAAAAATAGATAGCTATGATCTCTATAAGGCAGTTTCTAGAAACCTAATACATTTGACCATTTTAGGAATTAAAGATTTTTAACAGTGCAGTTTTATGTTTGTCATAACAATTTCATTTTCCTTTGTTTCTTGTTAGATGCTATGAGGAATACTAAAAAAAAAAGGGCCTGCCTAAGGAATTCATAATCACCCAAATGAATTCTGGCTGAATTTACCTTTTGAGACTTTAAATGGTATATTTTAATGTGTGGGTGTGGGCGTGGGGATAGATA
>PVKE010046048.1:0-12396 GCA_004027555.1 Craseonycteris thonglongyai | reverse complement strand
AAAAAAAAGAGCAAATGAAAGCAGGCATTTAGCTTCCCAGCTGTGTGTGGTGCTGTCAAAGAGATTCTTCTCTCTTGCTCCATCCAGAGTACTAAACTGAGAGATCTATAATGGGGTGGGAGGACAAAGTCTGGGAGTATGGCAGATAGTAAGTACCCTTGGAGATCACTCAAAGTAGAAGATCCTACTTATCCCATAAAAAATTTCATCAGGAAGACCATACAAAAGCCACTGAAAAATCTTCACCTGTAAATACCCCCAAATCACTCATGTATGCCCTCAGCACCCCAAGTGCCTCACCCACATGTACATTCAACTCTGTAGCCAGTAACCTCTGCATGTTCCCAAAGGCAGTGGCAAGGGAAAGCTTTGAAAGCTGTCCAGTGAAAATGCACACAAAGCAGGCCCAAATTTGTAGTACAGGAATGTGCCACAAACTTGAAGTATAGCTCCATTTCTGGTATAACAACAGGGAGATCGTCGGCAGTTATCTTGATGTTTTGCAGAACCAAGAGAAAATATTCAAGCATAAGACAAAAGCATGAGAAACATGGACAAGGTGTACTCTTAGGTCAGAGAAAGACTCAGAATCTACAGTAAATCTGGTGGAAGGTATTTCTCCTCTGAGGGAAGTTAGTAAAGACTGAAAGAGGTGGCTGCTACAACAAATGGAAGAACAGCAATACAATAGTCCACAATACCTGAAAAAATCAAGGAAATAAGACAACATCAAAGAATTACAGTGATTTTCCAGTAATCCAAACCCAAAGACATGGACATCTACTAGTTCCCTAAAAATAAATTCAAAATAGCTGTTTTAAGATAAGTCCATGAGCTATAAAAAAACACAGAAAGACAATTAAACAAAATTGGCCAAGTAATATACAGACAAAATGAGGTATTTAACAAAGAGATAGGAATCATAAGAAAAAAAGACATTCTGTAGCTGAAGAATACAACAAATAAAATTTAAAAAGGCAACAAATACTATCAATAGAAGACTAGATCAAGCAGAAGGATCAGAATACAGAAACTTTGAAATCACAAATCAGAGAATAACAAACAAATAAAAAAGAGAATTAAGAAAGCCTAAGTGACCTATAGAATAACATAAAAAACAAACAAACAAAAACCCAAAACAACAGGCAAATTGTAAGAGTCCCAAGAAAAAAGAGAGAGAGAAGAGAGTAGAGAGCTTATTTAAAGAAATAATGGGTGAGCATCCCAAACTTGAATAGAGATTTGGGTATCTATGATGGTGAAACTCATAGTCACCAAACAAACTAACCCGACAGAGACGATGTTTTATTAAGACATATTATAATAAAAACTCTCAAATGTCAATTACCTTATTTTTTCATGTATAAGACAATACATTTCTCTAAAATTGTTAGACCAAATTTGGGAGTTGTCTTAGACATGGGAGTAACCCATGTCTTGATATCTTAATGTTGGATTAGAAATGTAGGAGTTGTCTTATACATAGTGAAGATGGGAGAGAGATGTCTTATGCATGGAAAAATATGGTACTAAGAAATAATTTTAAGTCTGATAAGAGAAAAAAAGCTTGTAACCTACAAGAAAACCCCCAGTAGGTTTCAGTGAATTTCTTTGCAGAAACATTGCAATCCAGGAGAATGTAGGATGGTACAATCAGAGTGTTAAGAAAAAGAAAAAGAAAGAGAAAAAAAGAAAAAGAAAGGAAAAAATAAATAAAATAATACTCTACCCAGCGAAGTTATCCTTCAGAAATGAAGGATAAACAGAAATTAAGTGAATTCATCACCACTAGACCTGACTTAGAAGAAATGCTGAACGGAGTTCTTCAAGTTGATGTAAAATAATGCTAATTAATAACATGAAAACATAAAAAAATATACTACATCTGGTAGATGTAAATAAAGGTTAAGTTCAGAATAATCTAATACTAAATATGGTGAAGTGTCAACCATTTAACTATATTGTATAGGTTAATAAACAAGAGTATTAAAATAACTATATCTAAAATAATTTGTTAATGAATACACAATATAAAAGAGGTAAATAGTGACATCATAAAATATAAAAATGGAGTTGGGAATAAAAGATAGAATTTTTGTATGAACCAAAAGTTATTATCTATATAAAATAAACATTTTACCAGTAATATGTTTAATGTAAGCCTCATGGTAACCACAAAGTAAAACCCTAAAGTAGATTTACCAAAGATAGAAATCAGAGAATACTAATATGAAAAATCATCAATTCCAAAGGAAGGCAGCAAAGAGAAAGAAAGAAATCAAGGAAATAAAAGGAAACCATAGTACAATTAATAAGATTGAATTAGTAAATTTTTACCTAAATGAAACTGTAGTAAACCATCCAATCAAAAACCAATAGAAAGCACAATGAGTTAAAAAAAAAGATCCAACTATATGCTCCCTACAAAAGATTCACATCAGCTCTAAAGACACACATAGACTCAAAGTTAAAAAATGGAAAAACGATATTCCATGCAGATGGAAACCAAAAGAAAACATGGTTAATTTTTAGTTATATTTAATTTCAGACAAAACTGACTTTAAAACAAAAATGGTAACTAGAGACAAAGACGGTTACTTTATAATGATAATGTGGTCAATTATCAAGAAGATACAACAGTCCTAAATATATATGCACTCAACTTTGGAATAACTAAATATATTAAGCAAATATTAACAAATCTGAAGAGAGAAATAGACATTATAGTAATAATAGGAGATTTCAATACCACCACTTTCAACAATGGCTAGATCATTCAGTCAGAAAATCAATAAGGAAACATTGGACTTTAACCATACTTTCTGCTACATAGACCTAAACAACACATACAAAATCTTTTTTTTTTTTCCCCAATAGCAGTAGAATATACATTCTTATCAGGCTCACATGGAATATTTTTCAGGATAGATCATATGATAGGTCACAAAACAAATCTTAGCAAATTTATGGTTAAGGTGATCATACTTGACTGAACTGGTGGAGATTGAGAGAGATCTTATATCATTGAGAGAATGTGACCTCATTATTTTTCCATAAACATATATTATTAGCTTGTGGGTATCACATTGTCTATTTCTCTGTAGGTTCTCTGTTATCCAAGATGAAAAAAAGCTCCTAAAATTATGCATATAGAGATATCATCTGATTTAAGAAGTTCTGAAATTCTTAGGATACAACTATAGATTTTATTTTATTTTTTAATTGCTAAATTTAGTAGGATGACATTAGTTGGTAAAAATTACATAGGTTCTACACATACAACTTTATAATACATAGCACATGTGTTGCATTGTATGGGAAGGAGGGAGCATCAAATATATGGTGATGAAAGGAGAACTGACTCTGGGTGATGAGCACAATATAGATTTAAAAAACCAAAAAACTAAACAGAACAACATTGGGCCAAAGCATACACGTAATATGTGTTTTCATGTTATGTTCATATGCTTGATGAAAACTCAAAGATCATAGGATTTTCCCCCAGTTTGAGGAAAGTTCTTTTAAATAAAGTACTCTTGAATCTAGACTCCTAAAGCAGATATTAATTTATTTGGGCACTGCAATATAAAAAAATAGGCAACATGGATTAGACTTGTTCCTTTTCTGTAGTCCATATTAATTGTAGAGTGTAGTAGTAGAATATGAACTCCTCAAGGATCCATTTCCATAGTATCTGATGTTTACTAGATCCAAATTATTCTTGCTGTCACATTAAAAGATCGGATTGGGTGCTCCAAAATAATCAACAGCCCTCTACAGACACTATCTAGTGTGACATGATAAAAGAAATTGTTTTCCTGCTTCTTGCTACTGGAAGTGAAATGAGCATTTACAATTACTTAGTTCCTTGTGTAGACAGATAGTATGAGGTCATATTCAGCTATTATACAGGTCTTCTATCACTTTCTATTGGAATCCCTCTTATTTTTATATGTGGGAAGCATTTTTATATTTAGAAAGTCCATTGGTTTGCAGAATATAAGACCTTGGCTCTTCCTTTGTTCTTACTCTTTCATACTAAACTTTTAAGATTCTCTTAGCCTCCATTGTGTTCTTTCATCACAGGCTCTTGAAGCACCTTGTACTTTTTAAACCACTTTTATGTGACATCACTACTCATTCTTCAATTTTAAAATTAAAACAAAATCTATTCAAATTTGAATCTATTCTAATCTATTGCAATTATAATTCCATTCTGCAATCACATTTAAAATTAAAAATATCTATTATAATTGTGTGTGGTACAAACAAATACAGGATATTCATAGAGCAAATTTTTAAGGTTTTTATGGAGACCAGTTATTGAGATTGGGACAAAGTTATTTAAAAGCTAGATGAACATCAATACTGGCAATATCTTGTGGGTCATTTGTCCACTTGTTTAGGAAAAATAGTTATTGGGTCCTTACAATGAAAGAGAAAATTTTTCTCCTTAGGTTGTAGATTTTTTTTATACCCATATTGTTTTCTTTAAGAAACCTGTTCCTCTTAGAAAAACACTATTTTAATGAAACTATGTGGATTCAGCATCCAAAGATGCAAGAGAAAGGCAGATTAAAGCCAAGAGCTATAATTAACTGCATGCTTATTTACTAAAATAAATATGCAATTCTCACTTCTATCCGTGAATGGAGTCACTGGGACTACTATCATTAGATTGCCATTACAGTCCTGTCATTGTAGAAACAATACGAAACAAGCTCTGGAATCTGCTTTTCTCTTCAATTTAGGTGTAAATTAGTGATAAAAACAGAAGCAGAAGTTATTTTTAGCTGTACTTTTAAAGTCTTACATAGTGATGCCTACATATACTTATAAATAAACATGATCTCTTGTCATTTTAATAGTGGCTGAAGGTAAAAATAATAATTTGCATGTGATTAACATGTTTTATGAGAGCACATAAGGTAATTTGATGGCAAATCTAATAATGATGCAGCAGAAATGGGTGCACGGTTTCTATTTTTATAATGTACTTATTTTTCTGTAATCACCATGAAATATATTGAGTATTTCTTATAGCCTAATGCAGATTCTTCTATAGTGCACTCCTTTCACATCCCACTGGTCCGACAGGCTGTTTTCCTTTGTGTTTCTTGTTTCTGATTCTGTAAGTCTTCATCTTGCATCTTATGGCACTGCACTATCATCTAAGTGTTGTACAATGCTAAAACAACATTACCAGACAAGCTTTCCTGCTGTATGACTGCTCTTACGTGATTTGGAAGAACAGAAAAGTGTGCAAACCTCATATACTCTCTATTTGGCTGACATCTCCAATAATTCAAAGTTAGGCCAGAAATATGTAAAACGGGCTTTAGGATAAATCTTATCATATAAAGCTAGATATTTATACACATATGTGTTTTAACCTAAAGTCAAAATATCCTAAAGTAAACTTACCATTATTCTGGTGCAGTTGCTCTTCCTCTATTCCTAATTGTTTTACATGTTTCATAAAAAAGGAGATAAATATTTTTTACAAAAGGTGCTCAGAGGCAACTAAGATGAGAAAGACTGAATTTGGCAGCTGGAAAATTTACTGGTGATTTTGAAAAGAAGACCTCACAGACATAGTGGGACAAAGCTAGACTGATGTGACCTTAAAATATAGTGGGAGATAAGGAAGTAGAGATAGCAAAAACATTTATTTGAGTAATTTTACAAGAAAATAAGGACCCAGCTGATTAAGAATCTAGATAAAGAGTTTTTATTTTATTTAATATAGTAAAAATTACAGCTATTATTATGCTAATTGGAATGAGAAAGTAGAAAGAAAAAATAAATTTTACTGTAGAGAGGTAAGTTAATTGTAGAAAGAATGTAATTTAGTAAATATATGAAGGGATTAGCTTTAAATAAGATTTTTAAAAATGTCATTGTAGGAGAATAGAGGGCTGTGGATATGAGATTAGAAAAGAGAATTTGTAGAGAATGATGAAAATAAGGAGGGAAGTGAGGATATAAACAAGGGTAACAATCTATGAAAAAATGGTAGGTTTATGGATTGGAAACTACAACGGGGATGGACAGAGTACAGTAACAAACTTTCCAAAAGAGTGTAGAAGGTAGTGATTATGGAGCAGATGAGATTTTTAGAGATTCTCCCCCATTAGAAATGCTTAGGTCAAGAGAACATGTAGCTAGAACTGGGGTTTGCTTCTTCTGTTTTTTGCTCCCATTCTGTCCCACATGGCAAAATACTATCTGCTGCCCTTAGGTTGAAATTAAGAGGAGAGTTAGAAAGTGATACATTTATTTGACATCCTTGTAGCCTGGCTTCTTCATGCTCTCTGAGTTAGGAAAAAATTTAATAGTATACTTTCTTGAATTCTTTGGAGATAGTGCAACTTTGACAACCATCCTTCTATAATTTTCTTGACCTCACTTGATACAATTTATTGTATTGGTAGCTAACTTCCTATTTTGCCTATCAGCAGAGATCCTAGGTTCTCTTCTAGTATGGCCTACTTGTCTCTCTCTTGGCCTTTTGTTCACAGTTTAAGGTATTCTCATGTTAACTCCCTCTCATTCATAGACTACTCACACATTTTTTGCTCAATAAATTCTAGTAGTACAACTTAACCTTAACACAGCAGCCACTTGTTCCTCTACCTTAATGCTAAAGCAAATAGTTCAGTTGTCATCCTTTGGAGTTCCCAGATAAGAATAACATATGAGTTCACTGCCTTTTCCACATTCAATAAACACATTTGAATGTCACTGAATTTTTCACTCGAAGTATCCTCCTTGGACTTTGTTGGGAGGTTAGACCCCCATCCTGCATACATATACTTTCCTCTTGGGGACAGTGAAATTTGTAGTAAAATAGCAACTTTCTATAAAAAAAAAAAAAAAATTCTTCAAATATTCTTATCTTCCAACAACTTGACCCATTTAATATACTTAGTGTTGCTAGTGGATTCCAGAGTCATGTAACACGTTAAAAAAAACCAAAAAAACACATGGACTCAGACAACAGTTAGTGGTTACCAGAGGGTAAGGTAGCATAGGAGCGGTAGAGGAGGGAAGGAGTTCAAATAAATGGTAATGAAAGGAGAACTGACTCCAGATGCTGAGCACACAATGTAGCACATAGACGATATATTATAGAAATGTGCACATGAAACCTATATAATTTTACTAACCAATGTTACCCCAATAAATTTAATTAGAAAATAAAATCAGCACTAGATAACAGATGAAACACACACACACAAAAAAAGGAGAAAACTGATGTTATATAAATTTTATTGTCATTTAAAGAACCAATTTATCTGAACTAAATATTTTAATTGTGACCCCTAATTTCTATTCAAACACATGTCAATTGCTTATGAATACAAAATTTGATCTGTAAGTATAAGAAATAATAGAAAAATATTTTTTAAATTAACACCTCATAGGAAAAAAAACAGCATGAGAAATTTAAAGTCATTAACAGTTGCAGTCAAGGAAAAAGAAAAGAAATTTGGAATATTTAATTCAAGTAAGATCTTGATAGAAATTCTGAAGAGGAAACAGTTCAATAAATTTGGATAGGGGAAAAATTGTAATTATAAAGTTTTCTTAGATAAAAAAAAGTGCTAAAGAATTTCAATGAGTATGCTGTATTCAGCAAAGTAGTTACTAAAGAAAATTGACTTCAAGACAGAGAATTCTTCTAAAAACAAGATTAAAATAATGAGTGCTGAAAGAATATATAAGTTAATCAATACACTTAATGTAACAATTACAGAAGAGAACAGAACAAGAAAAAATGATTGAAGAAACAGTAGTAAATATTTCTCATTTGAGAAAAAAAATGGAAGCTTATCAAATACCACAGAAAATTAATGAAATGAGAACACAAAATTGACTTATTCTAAAAACAACTTTCTCAAAGAAATAAAGTGTGAAATATACATAGATCCCATCATTGTCTGACAAGTTGGGAGTTCAAGAAATATACAAGGTCATTCAGCAGTACTCATAATAAAAGTAAGGTCTTATAATTACCTTACAACCAAGAAAATTATGTAATAATCATAATAAATCTCTCTTTATAGAACATTTCTTCACTAAGTGCAGACTGTCGTTACAAAAATTATTTGTTCTCTTATGATCATTATCATGGGAGAAAGTCATTACTTCTACCATTATTACTGTCTGAGAAGAAAGGTCAAGTGATTGTTCAAAGACTAACAGTGGCACTGAAAATAAAAGCAAGGGCTTTTAAAACAATTTTAATCACAGTACCTAAAATAAAAAATAAAACTCTAAATGAGAAAAACTTAATTTTTGTTCTGAAGTGATTCATCAAGGAAACAGGAAATAGTCTAGTCAATAAAGTATATCAAAAATGTATTTTAATTATTTATTACTTTTTAAAAATTACAGTTAACATTCAATATTATTTTATATTAGTTTTAGGTGTTCAGTATAGTAGTTAGCCATTTATAAAATTTATGCAGTAATTCCTCTGATTAGTCTAGTGCCCACATTGTACTATACATAGTTGTTGTTTTGAGTATATTTTTAATGATACATTCTAGAAATCTCTGAACCATGGATTAAAATTATTTGATTACCGGTATGGATTTGTGGGCAATTATTTTCTGTGTTTAATTTTAATGTTCTATTTTATTCACTAAGGATTTTTAAAAGTTTAATTGCAAAGTTAAAATAGTTTCAAATGTATAAATAGAGATTGGGATGGTTATTTACAATAAAAAAGTCAATGTATACAGTGTAAAACATTAAACACAATACAATGGCCTCAATATAGCTGGACAATTATATCTCTTACAGTTTTCAAAAGAAAAGAAAAGTTACTTTTTTCTTAATAATTGTATCTTAAATCCATAGGGAACTCTCAATATATAATATGTCCACAGTTCAAAGAGCAAAATTATGTGTATAAATTGATTCTAGAAAAAATGCGCGTATATACATATATACATGCATAACAATACCCAGATAATACATGGAAATGTTTAATTTTTCAACCTGTTACACTATAACAATATTTTATTACATTTTTGATTTGCATTTCTAAACATGAACTATTCAGACATACAAGTTACTCATTGTAAAATGTATATCCATTAAGTCTAACCACCAAAAATAAGAAATAGAACACCACATTTCAGCTATATTACCCCATATTTAAAAATAAAATTGATACAAGTACTTTTTTATAGTAACAGGTATTTCTTCTACCATATTTTATTTTCAATCATGTTTGCAACATTGTGTTTCTCTTTCAAATATGTACTATAGAGCTATTTATCTGAGAGTTCGCATTTGAGAATTCATATCTTCTCATAGGGAAATTCACTCAACTTACCGTAGGCTTTCTCATAAGTGGTATTGAGTTCTTTGCTTTGACTTTTTTTTTTAATCTGACATATAACTTTAAGCATTTATTTTCATTTTTACATTGACTTTCTTTTGTTTTTCTTTTAGATGTTTATATAGTTGTTAAAATTCCTCAGTCCTTACATCAATAATTTTATGTTGTTTCAACTTGAATATTTTGGCTATTTGTAGAATTTATTATTAAATATGATTTTCCTGCAGAATATGAAGATATTGCTGTTATCTTTTTGAATACAGTTTTGTCAATATGTTAACTAATAAAAATCCACTTATTGTTTTCTGTTAGGTGTTATTTTGTCCTGATAGATTATTAATTTATGTTTTATACTATATATATTTTTTTCTCATACTTTTCATTATAGGTATGTGCATTTTGCTCCATCCATGGAAATATTTTTCTCTATGGTCTCATGAATTGTCCAGCCCCTCTCCTGACTTTATTCAGTTCTCTGAAACTACTATCAGACAAATCTTGTAATTTTTAGATTACTTAATATTAGAAAAAAATGTTTTACAAAAAAAAATTATAAATCTGTTTTAACCTAAAAATTAATTTTCAAAATATATTATAGGGGTGGGGAGTGGGGGACACAGTTCTTTGTGTTTTCTACTCAATTTTGCCATGAATTTCAAATTTCTCTAAAAAATTATTTATGTATACATAAGACTGATACACAAATGAGTATCTAGAGATTGAAATCCTCACCATTGACATGAGATGAATCAACAACAATAAAAACCAAATTCTTAAATACTTTTTGGATGGATTAGACAAAGATATGAAAGTATACAAAAATTTTTCTAAGTGAATTTACAACCTTTGTCTAAAAATGTGCACCCTTCACCGAATGCACAGTTTTTAAAGACACATATAAAAATGATCAACATTAACTATGTAGTAAGTCACAAAAGAAATCACCACAAATTTCACAATGTAGAAATTGTAATATCCTCATTAAGTTAAATAAATAAGACGAAAAGTAAAAAACAAAAATGGCCAATCCCTGAGCTAATTGAAACTTGTTAGCATTCTTTTTCAAAAGTAAATATAATATTCCCATTAATATCAGAGCCTACATATATATATTATATATTTTATTCTGATTCTATTCACCACCTCTTCCGCCTAACTAGAGAGGTATCCTGAAATTTAAAAATTTATTTCTCTGCTTTTCTTTATAATTTCTTGAATATATACATGTATCTATAAAACTATGTTGTTTACTTGTAGTTGTGATTTATATGTATAAATGTGATCTTTCTGTACAATTTCCTCTGAAACTTTATTTTATTTTTTTATTAATTGTTAAATTTATTATGGTGACATAGGTTGATGCAAAATTCATATGTTCCAGGTATACAATTTTACATTACATTGTCTATGTATTGATTATGTGCTCACAACTCACAGTCATTTCTCTTTCCATCACCCTCACTCGTTCTCCATCACCCCCACCTTACCTTCAGTTAACCACGAAGCTATTGACTGTCTCCATGAGTTTGTATTTCCTTGTTGCTTTCAGTTTTATATCCCACATATAAATGAAGTCATATGGTTCTTTATTATTTTAGTTGTGACTTACTTCACTTAATATGATGATCTCAAGGTCCATCCATATTGTTGCAAATGGCAGTATTTTATCTTTTCTTATTGCTGAGTAATATTCCATGGTGTAAACATACCACAATTTCATCCAGTCATCTATCAAAAGACACTTTGGTTGTTTCTAGGATTTGACCACAAACAAAAACTTTTTATTACAATCTTCTGATTTTTAAAGAGTTTATTTTGTATAAACCTATATATTATTAGTATGCAATTAAAAAAATACTCATTTCCTTGTTTTCCAAACAGTGTATCTTGAATTATTTACATTTCTTGATTATTGTAAACAATGATGTTATGAACATACTTATACATGAATCTGGTGCACACAAAATGGGGACAAGAGAAGGCCAAAAGTACCCTCTGGGAGTAATTGCTAAGGTTTAGTGTTTGCACAACTTTAATTTTTGAGGATGTGATAACTCTTTTCCAAATTAATTATTTCCTTTTATATTCTAAGTGAAAGATGTTTTGCTTTTATATTCTTCAATTATTTAAAATTGTAGACAAATTTTAATAATTTTATTAGACAAAAAATAGCATTTTATTGTGATTTTATTATTTTATCTGATTACCAATGTTGTCAGGTAAATTTTCACTAATGTTGATAATCTTTTCATATGTTTATTCATCACTGGTAGGTAGTTTATATTTTCTTAAATTCCTATCTTTGTATTTTGCCTATATTTCTCTTAGATTGCATGATATTTTATTTGCAGGAGATTATATGTATGTATGCATATAGGTATATGTTGGTATTTTTTTAAGTACTAATGCTATGATGATTACCTGTGTGGGGGAAATAAACTCCCAGTGTCATAACTTTGTGTGTCAATATGATATCTATGAATAAACTTGAAACTTTATTATATTCTAGACAAATGTATATTTTCATTTTGTTTATCCTATTTTGTGTCTAATTTAAAAATTATTTTCTATTGTCAGTTAACTAATAGCTTTTGATATTTTCTTATGAACAGTATTACTTACCTTGAAATTGTTTTGTGTATAATGTGGGGCATGAATCATTATTTCTTACCTTCTTTATAAATGAAAAATAAATTACACTATGTTTATATTAAATAATCATTTCTTTCTTCCTTCCTTTCTCCCATATTATCTTTGATTTCTAAAGTTACACATTTGTGTGAGTGTTCCACTAAGGTCTGTACTGAGTGCCAGTGGCTAATATATCTATGGCTGAAATTCCATGTGATCTTCATGAGTGTCTTAACTGTTATTGGCCCTGTCTTCCATATAAATTCTTGAGCAAGTTTGTTAAGTTTCATTCCAACCTCTGCCAGAATTTAATAACAGATTATTAAATTTGTGGATCACTTTGATGAGATTTACACTGTTAAAATATTGCCTTTCTATATCCATGATGAAGTTATATTTATTTATCTATT